>JBBPTY010000032.1:0-43406 GCA_038094335.1 Tylopilus aff. striatulus | reverse complement strand
TAGATATATACATTGCCCCACGTAAGATTTCTTCTGCACGCTCTCCGAGATATTGGACCACACGAGCCTTCTTCGTCTTCACCTGTGATGCCCCCGTGCGAACAAGACTCGTGACTGGGGTACCAGGATCAGAAAACAATGGTCCAGGATATTCTGTTGCCTTGCTTTCAGAGACATGGTCCGGCAGCAGCTGGTGTAGCACGCGGATTGTTACGTTGGTAGCGCGTCGATATGAGAGGGCAACGTCAAATCCCGTATTCAGGTCTGCAGGACTATGAAAGCAAGTAAGGACCTTGCCTCCAAAGCCGAAGCTTACGACGGGTGCTCGAGACGATGTCCGGGATAAGGGATCATTTGAGCCCAACAGTGAGGGTGAAGGCGCATACGGTAAGCGATTAGTTCGCGACACATAGACATCCTGTTCCATGGGATGTAGAGACTGACTGCCATATGAAAACGGCTCAGCGGTGTGAGCACTGAATCCAAGCCCATATTCCTTCCGTGGCTGAACAGGATCGGAAACACCTTGAGAAGACAGAGCCGAGCCGTTCGAAGCAGATCTTCCACGAAGTTGGGACGACGTGTACGATGAGACAGTCTTCGAAGGAGGTACAGAACTAGAAGCCGGGGACGCGGACCGAGTGGAAGCGGGGGACATCGTTCTTGGAGGTGCAGGTACAGGTTTGTGATCGTACGGATTCATGGGAGGCGGATGTAAGATATGAGAAACAGAGCCTTGGGGATTGCTAGCGAAGCGTACGGAACCCGGAGACATTGTCCTATGTACCTTTGGTGGTGGGAGCGGTGGATCGTATGCGTTCATGCTTTTGGGTCTAAACTCGGCAGCAGTAGGAGCAGGGGTGAACTTCGGAGGTTGAGCAGGAAGACCATTGAGAGACTGTTGAGGAGTGACAGCGGACGGGGTCGAGTACGGCGACGTTGCAGAACGGGGGAGAGTGTTTCGGGCGTCAGATTGTGCGGTCTGCGGTTGTGCAGGTATTCCGGTGAGTTGCCTTGCCGGCTGTTGAGCATACGGATTTGGCGTTGACGTGGTTGCTGTCGGCTTGTATGGGTCATAAGGGACTTGTTGGGAGGGATGTTGACTGTTGCTATAGAGTTGATGATGGGTAGGAGAGGTGGGATTATACGGGTCTTGAGCGGCAGGGGTAGTCGGGAAGGCTGTCGAGACTTGTCAAGTGGGCAGGACAAAGAAAGAAGCGAAGATTTGACAGACCTGGCTGAGAGTTGTATGCCGACTGGGGTTTGTATGTATTAGGTCCAGGGTAGTAGTGTCGCTGGTGATCGTAGGACGACGGCTGTCCGTTTGGCGGATGGGGTTGGGCTGACGAGGCATTCTGAGCAGTCGGAATGAGCCAGGGGTCGCGTTGCTCCTGCTGAGAATCTGGGTAGATTGGTTCTGCAAGCCAGGAAGAGGACTCTTGGCCCATTTGAGGCGAATGGGGCGAGGTGTGCATCTCGTGCTCATGGTGGGGTGGCGTCGTGTCAGTTGCCTCGTTCCCAATGACCGCAAAAGGGTCGGGTCCAGAATCGCCATCAGAACCAAAAAGCGAGGCTGCGGCTTCGACCGTGCTCATGGCTTCAACGTGCCGTCGAGTTGTCTTGTAAATTTTTGATGAGACTGACAAGTGATACTTGTACTTCCGCCACCGGACAGCACTATACCGGACTCGCCTAATTCAAATCATTGCCCTTGTTTGGTCACCCTCGATTAACGATTACTGGCACTGATGCAACTGTAACGTACGGACAACGCCTTGTCGTAGCACCCCGACTGATATGTCGACAACGACGAGGAAATAGCAATGAGAAAAGGTTAATATGGACAGCGAAGAGAAAATGCTTGTATCCGACTAAGCTGAGTAAATGCGCAAAGGAAAGGAAAAAATTGAACCAGACATCAAAGTAGGTTGCTTTACGAAATGTGCATTGCGAGGTTAATAGACGTGAGTGCAGAATGACAGGAAATGTGATTGATGTGATTGTACCATAGCATTGCGATCAAAAGTAGGAGAGCGGAGAAACTAGAAAACATGCGTGATGATCCACAGCTGCCAAACGAGCAGGGGCAGATGGTGCATGGCATTAGTTGGAACGAGTTTTAGACAATGTAGGATAGTCTGCCGGTTTGTCCGATGTCTTCGAAGCGTTGACTGTGCGTTCCAAAAGTCGCTCGACTATAATAATAATAAGCTCAATAGATCATTGCGCAGAAAAACAAAGCCATACTAGAAATCAAATGCTTGCTGTAGGCACTCGAGTAGCGACGCATGGTGACGAGCTGAGGGCGGATCTTGTTCACTAGCTGATCTTTCTGATCTTGTTCGGCAACCGTGAGCGCGCGTTGTAGCACGTAATCTTGGGAATGCATTATTTAGCCACTCGCAAAAGGCCTTCGGCCACTTACTGGCAAATTGGTCCTTCATCATGGACGCGATGGGACTAACGCCATCAAGTTTGGGTGTGAGGATCTCATCAATCAGTGTACGCCGCTCTTCTCTCGTAGCGGTGACGAGTGCCTTCTCGCACACATTTGAAGCAAACTTATGTCGGGCCATATTCAACATTTGACCACGAAGCTTGTTAATAATTTGACAACGATCATGAGGCATCCCTTGCTCGAGAACGAACTGAACAACATAGTTCTAACGGTGTAAAATGTCAGTAAGATACCAGACATCCAAGCGGGGAGACGCCTACCCCAAACTGGTCTTGCATGAGGTTGATCATGTATCTGTGTAGTGCGTCCATGAGGGGACGGGTCTGTTCCTGTGGCAGATGCTCAAGACACCGCTGGAGAACCCGACAACCATATGGATGTGTTGATAGATCGTACGCATTACCGCGGAACAGTTGCACAAAGCCAAGGCGGTCGGCAGAAATGCGCTCGATCAATTTCTGGATGACATGATTCCCGTTCGCATCCTTGACGCACTTGAGCACGTGAGGTTCCAACTCCCTTACAATGGCCGCTTGCTGCTCTGGAAGAACGAATTCAATTGCCTACCAAGTACTATCGAGTTAGTGGTGTGGCACAAGGTCAATTCCAGTTTACCTTTTGGACAACACGACAGCCATACATCTGCAGGGATAACGGGAGAATATGACCTTCCATAGTGTTGGCAAGCAACGTTTTCTGTACTTGCGTCCCATGTTCAAACAGTTTTTGTATGACCTGGATCTCGATAGGATCAGTGCATGGAGAAGAGTTACTCCAAGCTCACATAGTTTCCAAAGACATCCTGGATCAACTGAAGGGTATTATGCGGTACGATCTCGTCAAAGACAGTCTGCTTTTCCTCTGACGTCGCGGTCTCAAGCTTCTGTTGGATGAACCGGGAACCATGCTGATCACCACTAAATTCGACGACGTAGCCGAAGATATCCTGCGTCACGGTATTAGTGGTTATCCTACGAACAATGACACAGCTCACCTTCAATTCCCATTTCCGTGACTTGTTAGCCCTGAACTCATCCAATGCTGGACTACGCAGAGCCGCTGTGGCCTCGTTGTCGTGACGCCGACCGGGACGCATATTTGGGTGGTAAAACGGCATTCCATGCGCATTTAAGCCAGCGGGGCCATACAGTGCACCACCATGGAACATGAAAGGCAGTTGCGCGCCGTATTCGATGACTGCTGCATATGCCTGACGGGTCGAAACTTCATTCAACCATCCTTCGGTAAAGGGTAGCTTGGCTCACCTGCTGCTGAAGACCGTACTGACCTTGGATGTAAGCGAGCGTATTCACTGAAACCAAAACAAGCACGTACTTGGTTTTTGTCCTGCATACTGGTTGGTAGCGTGGCAGTTAGTTGAGAGGTTGGCATAGGAGAGATAGCAGGATAGATCATCGGTTGATGCGTAGGGTAGTAGTATTGGGATGACCGAGCGGTGGCGGAGTAATCATGGTAAATGCCAGACTGCTGGCCAGCAGAAGCATTAGGGTGTAGTGTCTGCGGAGACACACCCGGATATAAACTCGCGGATGAGTTACTGTTCATGCCACCAGTAGTAGGATATAGTGAATGGTCAGCGGGTGTACTGTATGCGTATCCATAATCCATATAAGGGTCGCGTGGTGCGCTATTGGTATAGTAGGAAGAATAATCTGCTGGAGGGTAATTGCCATACGGAGCGCGGCTTTGAACCATTGGGGATGGTCGTACTTGGGGGGGAAGAGAAGGATGGGAAACGCCGTTTGGTTGCGATGGAACAGGTGGTTGACGGTATGGGTTGTTGACATGGTCATCCTCGACGGCCATTCCTCTGAGACCTAGTGACAGTTCGTTCTCAACCATGGACGTGACATCAAACGTTCCATTTTGCCCGGACAATGAAGAAGACCCGTAGGTAGGGTTGGACGGCGAAGGATACCTGGTGGACACAGGTGCGTCCTTCCCAAGGCCATTATCGAACCTCTGAGGAGAGAATTGACCGGGCTTTGCCGAAGAACGATCGTCCTGGAAAGATTTCCGAATCTCAGGACCAAGAGATCATCAATATTGATGGTGAAAACGTACGACTCTGGCCCCCGAAAGCGCCGCTGCCTGAACCACTGCCGCTTGCCTCTGTCGTGCGTGGTGTAAGGAAAGTGGAGAGTTCGCGTCCTATCATAGACTTAGCGGACACGTTCATGACGCCGCTGTCTGACTAACCAACTGAGAAAACTCCTTCTGTGGGCTGCCGCTTAACTCATCCCAAGCACTAGATGGCCTCTGGGCGGTCCAACTATCCGCCATATTGGAACGGTAGGCGCTTTCACCTTGCGAAGGTGAAAGGTCATTCATACTTGCCGCAGAGGAAATGGACGCGTTCCTCTTCGATGCCGGTGTCGCTGACCCCCAAGCCTGAAAGCATATATAAGCTCTTGTGACTAGACAGCAAGAGGTTAATGAACCTGCCAACCAGAGTTGAGGCCCTTGAGCGCGGGCCCCGCATTCATCCCGACTCCAAGCATGTTAGGCGTAGTGAACTTGCCCTGTGGGAGCTTGGGAAAGCACTAAGCAGGATTCGGAGAGGCAGCGAAGTACGACATACGTTACTCGGTGACATAGATGGAGAGTGGCCCGAAGAGCGTGTTGAAGATCCCGAAGGTTTTCGTGATGTATCCCCAGGGTGTGCCATCGTTGGAAAAAGGTATATTAATCGCGCACTGAAGGGAGCGGGATGAGGGAGATGCAAAGGGTTTGCGAAAGGCAACTCACGAAAATAAAAAAAAGTCCAGGGAGCAGTAGAGATTACAGTTTTTAACGGAGGAGTAAATGAATTAGCTGTAAATGCGAGCACAAATTAGTGACACTGTATACATTAGAATCTCAGTCGGCACGGAGATGCGGTTAAGAACGCGTCGAAAGCGAGGCAATGGGCACCAGTTCTCGTAAATGGGCCACGATGTGCGCTAGGCGGAACAAGACGCGTGTGCGTGATGCAAACTCACCAGATGATGTATTGAAATCCAAGATGCCGAATAGATGGCGTCTCTCCGGGCACGGCGGGACAAGAGGGCTAAGAGGACACCTCGGGATGCCGCGTTAAAGGGGAGGAAAGAAAAAAGCAAGGGTACCCCGGTGGGAGGAATTTTGTAGCGCGATTATTGAACGGAATTGAGTCGCTAAGGATTTGGTTCCGCAAGACAAATGAGTCCGTCACTGGTGCCAGTACGGCAATTTGACCGGTGCGGATTTGTAGAAGTCGAGTAAATGAGTGAACGATCCTGGTTAAACGGAGGACAAGTTGGCCAGCAATGGCAGAGACCTGGCTCAGCGTCGGACAGACCCTTGGCGGCGCCGGAGGCTGAACCCTGGTGAACCTTGTTAGCAGGACTATTTGCTCCGAAAGTCAAGTAGAAAGACCCTCATTAACACACAGCCATCACAGGTCCCCGCCCTCGCGTATTTCCGGTGAAATTTTTTTGGCCTGCTGCCAACGGCAGGGTGGCCATGGGTGCCGTCGCGGAGAGTTCTTGGCACAGTGCACGGATTTCCTAGTACTAGTAGAGGTGGCCAAACTTGAGCTGTCGCAGTCAAATCAGTCGGCGCGCAGCAGCGCCGCCATCAGTCGCTGTAGTACTTCCGTCTCGCTTATTTGGATCTCTCTCCGTCGGCTCCGTAGTGAAAATTGCAGGGCGATGTACGTCGTAATCGCCTTGCCGCTTCCAGTGTGAAGGATCGCTTCTGCCAGTCACCCGGATCTGTCTACTATGACATACACAAGGGTAAAATCCACATAAATTTCCCTTTCGTACCCACACCTGGACCAGGGATGGCTCCTGGGGCCCCAACGGTGAGCCGGATTAGTGTATAGAATACGGATCTCTATCCTTTTGTCCGGGTCGCCTCCAGTAAAAAAAATGCATTAAAGGCGAGTTGTGGTATGTGTAAATCAGTGCGATGGAGATACGGGATCCTTAGCATGCCAAGGAACGATGCTAGCATATCCAATGTCCTCTAACTTCCTCGAGAGTTGAAGAACCACGAAGCGCGCTTCGCTAGAATCGGACTCAGGTCAGCGATTGTTCCTTACCCAAAAGAAACTGTGTACGTACCACCCCTGATGCAGTCGCAGGCAAACATGAAATCCAAGAGAATGATTACCCACGTGCCTCGAAGGGGAGCCAATTCACTTACCCTACTTCCTCGTTTTGAATTCTCGCCAGCGGATTGACCGAGGACGGTCCACTCCCTCCAGTTGCTTGCATAGAACCACCGGTGATCCCTGCAGCTGCAGCAGAGCCGCCACCGCCACGAAGTGGCTTTGCGATTCGGCCAAAGCTCAGCGTCGAAGTGTTAGACGCTTTTTGTGCTGGGTATCCCCATTCGTAAGTAGCGGATCAACACTGTTAGTCACATCGACCTCACCACGCGCCTGGTCGAGCCGTTCCTTTACGGATTGAAGTTGTGCCTCGAATTTCTGGTTTTGAATGGCTAACCGTCGGTCGGCGTCTTGCAGTAAGGTCTCCAAATTCTGGATCCGCTCATTCCGCGCGAGTAATTTCCGCTCGGCAATTCCGGCCTCCTTTTTCAACGCTGAATTCTGATCCACAAGCTGCAAACAATCAGGTCAAAGTGGCAACATACCCAACTAAGCACAAACCTGCTTCTGGACGATCGTTAGCTGCTCCAAGTTCCGCTCAAGGAATGCCATCTTCTTTTGTTGAGCTTTGCTATTGCTGTTTCGAATGACGTTGTTGTATTGCTCCTTAATCTCATCCAACTGAATCTCCAGCTCGACGACCTGTCATAATGCCGTTAATACTAGCTCGAACGCCACATTTAACAATTGCAATGACCTTTTCACAGCGGTTTGAAAGATCTCGCATGAGTGACTTTTTGACTCCTTCAAACTCTGCAAGTTGAACATTGATTGCCTTGCGTGTGCGCTCCAGGTCTTGAGCACTTTCAGCCAAGCTCTTACCGCCTTCAATCCCGGCGGAGGTGACTGCAAAGGCGCGCTACACAGAACAGCAGTTTCAGATCAGAATGAACAACACCCAGAAAGAGTGCGCACCTTCAATTCCTCGTTAACATTCTTCATGCTATCAATTGTGGCATTGAGGGAGCGGATTTCATTAGATCTCAGGTCAAGTTGTTGTTTGAGATCGGCAACCTCGGCAATGCTGGCTTCCCGGCGGCCAGCGTACTGAACTTCCAATTTATTCTAATGGGGGTCGCCATCATAAAAAATCCCCAAAATGACGCGAAGTATACTGTACGCGTACCTTGAACTCTGCCATTGAGTTTGCAATGTCAGCGTTGCTCGTCTCCTCATCATGAATAGTCTTCTCTGTTGGAAATCTGTAAACGTGTATAGGGGTCCTAAGCTGTAAAGACACACCGAGAAGTTCTTCATACTCAGTTTCGAGGGTAGACAAGCGGCCCTCAAGTTCATCACGGCGCCGAGCGATCATCTCGCTTTCTTCTTGACTTTGACGAAGACGATCAAGAGTTTCCCGGACTAAGGACTGGGCTTCGGTGAGCTGTCTTCTGGCTGCAACCACGTCATCGACTGTGAGAGAGGATATGGTTGCCTCGGAGTCAACGGTGTCAAGCTTAGCCAGCAACTGGCGAAGTTGTTCGTCCTTTTCAGAGAATGCCCCTTGCTACGCGAGAAGTCAGTACTTCAAGTGCTGAGCACCCGAAGGAACATACTGCATCAAATTTGGCCATCATAAGTGCCATCTTCTCCTGCTTGCGCTTCTCTTTGTCCTCCGCGGACGCATCTTTCTGTGCACTACGGAGATCAGTAATGATCTTCTTGAGTTCGTCCAACTCGTTCTTGGAATCTTGGTTCTGCTCCCTCAGAATGTCTATCGTGATGATGCTTTCCTTGTTGTCGTAGTCGAGGCGCTCAACTTGTAAACGGAGTTCATTCAGCTGAGTGGACATTGATTTGTTATCCTATAATAACCAATTAGCATACGAAACCAAAAGAAAATCGGACATTACCTTGGACGCCGAGGCTTCTTGCTCCTTGAGGAACGAAAGCTCTTCGCGGAGCTCCTTGACAAGCTTCTCTGCAGAAGCCAGCGAGCTTTCTTTTTCGGCCAACTGGTCGCTGAGATCGTTCTCCCGTCGCAGAAAGTCCTCCCGTTCATCCTTATCCATACCAATGACAGTCGGTGTCTGTGGGCGACTATCGATATCCGACCTCAGGCCTTCCAAAACAGGATTGACAGGAGTCATGCTCCTAGCGGTGGAGGGTGTAGGCGATGAAGCGGGTTTCTTTGGAACACCAGCAGGAGACACAGGCTTATCTGGAGCTGCCCATTCGCTTTGCTCCACAGAGCCCCCAGAACGCCATATAGCGAGTTCGGCTTCCAGTGCTTGTATGTACGCTAGATGCCTTGTATTTGCAAGCTGCGCTTTGGCAAGAAGACCTTTGAGCTCCAGTGGTGAGAGCTCTTGGTTGACGCGAGCAGTGTTCTTGATAGATTTCGCACGGATGCCAAATCGGAGGGTGGATAAAGTCTCGGCCTCGTTGTAAGCCGAAGGAGAACAATTGATGATCAAGGTCGTCCGCGAATTACCACCCAAAGACTCCTGGAGGATCCGCGTCAATTTCGAGTCGCGGTATGGAATATGTTTTGTCTGAATGCCGACCGCTGTCGTCAGAGCTCGAACTCCTGGAACTGCAGGTGACACACCTTCGGATCCGTCAATGCGTTGATGACCATGCCGAGAGCCGAGAGAGACTTGTTGATCTTCTTGGCTTCCTCAAGAGTTTGGCCCGATGCCCCTGTCTTTCCAACCTTCTCTGAGCCAGCAAGATCTACGAGGTAGAGATTGCCACTCTTCTGAGCACCAGTTTCAGTGTTACGTTGCTGGATTGTGATGAGGAAAATCGAATGTGAACGCGAACTCTCCGCATTCATGTCTGTTACACGCAAGATCGGAAACACACAACCAGACAGAGGCATAAAACTTACTCGTAGAAGTCACCACTCGTGCTGCACCCCCCTGACGCATGATCTCGTAGACTTCACGAGCACTACTGACGTAATAATCTGAAAGATTCTTGACATATACACCCTTCGACTTTTCCTCGTGAACCTGAAGGTTATCGTTTTGCGCTGTCAGGAAATGGTCAGCTGCAATTCGTAAAAAGCCGAGCAAGCTAGCTTACGAGCCAGCAAGTCACGAATGCGTTCTAGATAGATCTCCATGTATGAAACCTTGACCATGTACTCTATGTGAGAGTCCGATTCCACTATGGATTGGAATATTTGTTCGGTGATCCGAGGTATGATCCCTTTAAGTTCCTCCGAGTCTATGTCCGCGCCCTAGGTGTGCCTATGAGGGGGGGTGGCTGTAATGTGCGGGAGCGACTTGCCATCATGGTGAAAGTCTTGCCACTCCCGGTCTGACCATAAGCAAACACGGTCCCGTTGTAACCATCAAGGACATCTGAACGTATTCATCAGCTATCTGAGTTGAGAATGTAGCGTTGGACAAGAATGGCATGACGATCTCAGAGATGGTGAATCGATTGAATGACGGTATAGGTGAAGTGCAACGCGCGTTTCTCGAAAACGCTTACCTTTGACGATGCTGTCCGCGGAACAAAACTCCGTTAATGAAAGGGGAGGAACCGCGACTATCGGAAGACTCACTCTTTAACACCGTAATCGAATACTTCGTGCTGCTTCGTGCCCATCGGAAATACTCTATCAAAGGTAAAGCCATCCTTTTCTGGTCCAGAAACGGCTTGAGAGTTTCGCATTGAGACGGTTTGGAGATTGTCGCTGAATGACACGACGATTTCACCGCCCTCCCTGAGTTCAAGAGCATTGGGAGGACGGAAACTGAGATATGTGGATAAGCACGGCGAGTGAAGATAGACGGTGGCCAGGGACGCACCGACAAACGACTTTTATATTGGTTGAGGACGCCATGATGGACGACCCGTCTGAGATGAGAGAGAAAGTCTAAGGAAGAGCCGTGGCCAGTGCGCGGGTATATGGTTACAGTAGCGAGCGCGTGTCGCGGTGAAAGAGCAACACGCTCTCTCGGTGGCTGATTTACAATTATTCAAACTAGCGACATTACAGCAACGCAGACATGGATGGCAAACTACAATTGCGTTAATCATTCACTCATCGTCGCTCCCCACCGAAGCGGCTTCCCGTGCAGCTCTACTTGAAGAAGCAGTCGTACGACGAGGGATTTGGTCCTCTTTCTGGGCTGCGTCCGCTGCATCAAGCCACTCCGAGTAAATGTCGACAGGCTCAGTCAGATCTAAACAGATGCATGCGGTCGTGAGGAACGGTGCTTGGGCAAGGAGGCGAAAATGAGGCTTACGGTTCACTTTGCTCTGATATCGCTGGTCGCACACCTTGCATACGAGTTGCGCAATGCCCTCCTTTCTGTCGAGTCTGATGGAAACAGACTTGTCGTGGTGGCAGAATAGACAGGTGAACGCAGTGTCTGTCTGATACTATTAGCACAACCCACGACTGGCTGCAGGAACATACCAAGTGGTTGTCTGCGCCTCGCAGCGCTCGCTGCTGCTCCAGGTTTTCTGGTCGATTTCTTGCGCTTACCCATCCTTCGACGAGGAGTAGCCTAGTCGTAGTGCTATGCCACGGCCCACCACTTATAGGTCAGCTTCAGTCGCACGTGACCCCGACGCGTATCGTTCAACTGGATGCAGCGCGTTCCGCTACCACGACCATCGTCATGGCTGCTCGCCGCCCAACGTACTCGCGATCAAAGCCGTCCTCAAGGACTCGCATCGCAACACCTTCATCACAGAAGGTCTCTCCCCCCGATGAACATGCCGGCCTCGATCATTCAACAGCCTCTCTTGCTTCAGTCAGGAACACGAAATCGGGCGACCAAGATGGAGAGACACACATTCAAGTCGTCATTCGTTGTAGACGACGTTCGGATCGCGAAATACAAGAAAACTCACCTATAATCGTTGGCTCTCAAGGCGCCAAAAGTAAGGAGGTTACTATCGAGACTTCTGTACCAGTATCCAGCCTCGGTGTCGTAACATTACCACCAACGCGGACGTATCCTTTCGATCTCGTCTTTGGCCCCGAGGCGGACCAAGCAATGATTTATCATGACGTCGTCAACCCCTTGCTCGATGAAGTCCTCAAGGGGTATAATTGCACCCTCTTTGCGTATGGACAGACAGGCACGGGTAAAACGTACGTGTTCGACATCTCATGCCTTTCTTCGCTTACTCTCGTGTAGGTACACTATGCAGGGCGATCTGACACCTACGCCGATGGGTAATCCTTCCGCTCAAGCCGGAATGATACCCAGAGTGTTGTTCCGCTTATTCCATCAACTCGAGACGTCAGCAACGGACTACAGCGTCAAGATATCATTCGTCGAGCTCTATAACGAAGAGTTACGAGACCTGCTTGCCAACGAGCTCTCTGCGCCGGCAGGTTCAACTCAGCCGATGGGCAAGGGTAGTCCGTCAGATAACCAGGGTAGCCTGAAAATATTCGACGACGCCAGCAAGAAGGGTGTTTTTATCCAGGGTTTGGAAGAGATACCTGTTAAAGACGCGGCCGATGCATTGGCTCTCCTCACTAAGGGCAGTCATCGTCGCCAGATCGCAGCAACCAAGTTCAATGACCATTCAAGCCGCTCTCACTCAGTGTTTTCCATTACTGTACACACCAAAGAAACTTCGTCCGTAGGGGATGACCTATTAAAGGTTGGGAAACTCAATCTCGTTGACCTGGCCGGGTCAGAAAACATAGGTCGCTCCGGTGCCGAGAATAAAAGGGCAAGAGAAGCTGGCATGATAAATCAAAGCCTGCTGACGCTTGGACGCGTCATCAACGCACTCGTCGATCGCTCTCCCCACGTCCCATACCGGGAATCCAAGCTCACTCGCTTACTCCAAGACTCCTTAGGGGGCCGCACGAAGACGTGTATCATTGCAACTATCTCCCCTGCAAGGTCCAACATGGAGGAGACCCTCTCCACCCTCGATTACGCGATTCGGGCCAAATCTATCCGCAACAAACCCGAAATCAACCAGAGAATGACAAGAAACTCCCTCTTGAGGGAATACATAGCCGAGATTGAGAGGTTGAAGGCCGACGTCTTGGCAGCTCGGGAGAAAAATGGCATTTTCTTCTCTGAGGAGACGTGGAACCAGTTGAGCGCTGAACAAGAGCTGAGGCAAACCGAGATGGAGGAAGCGAAGAGGCAGATCGAAATCGTCGAGAGCCAGCTCAGGAGTGTGCGAGAGGAGTTTGAGCAGAGTATGGCGCTGCTGATGAGAAGGGACGGGGAGTTGAGAGAGACAAAAGAGAGGTTGAAGGAGACAAGAGGAGAGCTCGAAGTGAAGGAGGGGCAGCTCAAGTGGGCGAAGAACGCGCTGGAAGAAGAGATCGTCGTTCGTCAGGCTTATCAAGTCAACGAAACGCAGCTTGACAGCGTTGCTTGTGGGTTAAAACAAGTCGCGGCAGAGAGTATTGACGATCTAGCTGCACTGTATGAGAAAATTCGTGAGATAACTTCATTTCTCGATGGTGACATAGCTGACGAGTTTGCCCAGAGCGCAAGGCAAAGGTTTTCAATTCCAACGT
The DNA here is from genome assembly GCA_038094335.1 of Tylopilus aff. striatulus. Classification (NCBI taxonomy): domain Eukaryota; kingdom Fungi; phylum Basidiomycota; class Agaricomycetes; order Boletales; family Boletaceae; genus Tylopilus; species Tylopilus aff. striatulus. Next base: position 30,326 of record JBBPTY010000032.1, on the reverse strand, counting down.
AAAAGCAGTGTCCTCTCATGGAAAGTCGATAACCAACGAAGTGGCCACGATTTCTGCGAAGCTGGATGATTTCATGAAAACCGCCAGCAATTCCACCGAAAACCTTCGGAACGAGGCGAAATCATACCTTAGTAAAGAACACGAAATCTTGACCGCCCACTCCGAACGAATCGACCAACAACTGCAACGTATTCAAGACTCCTTACGGGTGATCAATGCCAAGGACGATGCATCTACTGAAGCGATAGGCATAATGCAGCACACGGTTAGGGAGTCCCAGGACACAATAAAAAGCTCGTTCGCTTCTTGGTCGGATGGCCTGCGCAAGAACTCTCAAGCTGTATGCAACGAACTATGCACAATGAATCAGAATAACTTCGCTGCCGTAGGTCAGATCCAACTATTTAGCTGTGGAAACTGAGGCCCTCTTCTAGTTTGAAGGTGCTCTCATAGCTATGGGATCTCTCATCGACATGGCGGTTGAGGAAAGTTTGTCGTTTGTCAAAGCAGAACACGAGTCTACCTTGCAGGCTAAAATCATCACCGATGAAATGGCTCAAGTTGAAATTGCCCATCTCCAAGCACAGAACGCCCTACTCTCACGAACGCTCGAAGCTGAGAAGATGAAGTCCGAGACATCCAAGGAAGAATTGGTGCAGCGCATATCTGGCATCCTAGGCGATTTTGTGTCGACAAGGCATCAAGAGCTCAGCGAAGCCCTTGGCGCTGTCGCGAGAGGGAACGTAAGAGCAGAAGAAGAGCTGGGCAAGTTCAGGCAGCGACATGAGAGACTCGTCGACCATGCTAGCGCTTGTGGAGCTGAATTCTCTGCTTCGTTTGCACGTAAAGTGGCGGAGGGAAAGAGACTCCGCGATGGGGCAATGAAGGTAGTCTCTAGTCCGCTCAATATTCTTGGCACCTCTCATTAGTAACCAAGGCTGCAAGCTCGACTCAAACCTCGTTCCACGACGGTCTTTCGGTTGTGCAATCGTCTATAGTCACGGCAACAGCGACGTATTCCGGCGAACTGCAGAGGCATAGCCAAACTCTACAGGCATCGTTTGGAGGTGGTCTTGATCGACATGCTCGAGCTAAGAGAGCTCGCATCGAAACCATGGATTCAATGGTGATGGACGTTCAGGTTGACTTGCGAACTATCCAGAGAGGACTAACCTCCAGTCTGAGGAACGTGGAAGGGTTTACTTCCCGTGTCTCATCAGAGGTGTGCTCTTTCATTCTCAGTATTGTTGAGCCAGGCTTTCATGTATTATCTATAGTGTACGAATCTGGCAGACTCGGTGGAAAGGCACCACAAAATGGTTACGACCGGCGCGAGGGCTATTCAACAGACATCACGATCACTTCTCGATCAAGCCACACGGGAGGACGTCCCTACTGGCATGACCCCTCGCAAGCGAAATCGGGAGTACGTTGACAACTGGGAACTGACTCAAAACCGTGACGTCATTCTACAATCCCGGAGAAGAGGCATGATGAATCCCGACAGCACACTACTCTCTGTGACACACTCCCTACCTGATGAGATGCAAGACCTACCACATAACGATGTGCAGACTGATCGAGAAGACACACCTCCAGATGAAGAGGGGGAGGGAGACCTTACCGCTACTGGTTTGCCTTGTACTCTGAAAGGTGAAGTTACACGGCCGCCAACACCACCAATGGTGTCGCTATCTTCGTCGACATCATCCTCAGCGACCCTCTCCCTGATACCGCCTCCGGTCGCGTTGCTGAAGAAGGCGACAGCGGTGAAAACCGGTTTGCCGATGACACTGGGAGCGCTGGTGGATCGTCCTACGAACATCTTAGGTCCACGAGGGTCACGGAGGGTTAGATGATGCTTCTTGGAGGAGTACCTATATCTTTACTATATTCTTGAGCATAGTATTATGGCTTGTTAGGTTACCTAATCTAGTCCAAGCAAGCAACTTGGCACCGCGCAGCCATCGGAAATCCAACCCAGTAGCCCTCTCTCGACACCAGCTCAATGGCAACAGCAGGACTGAAAAGTGAGTCCACGTTGAGCTCGTGAGCAGAACGAGGCTAATACGCCAACTTTACAGTCGTCATTCTCTTGTCCTTTGTCCTCGCCGTTGGGTTCCTACTCGTCATCCTCTCGTGTGCGCTATGGAACAACTGGCTACCTCTCTTGGTCGGTGCGTCCGTGCATCCTTCGCGTACGAGTCTATGGCTCATGCGTCTCCCTTCAGCTCTCACATTCGTGCTGGCACCTCTTCCCAACGCACTGTTCGCACACTGCGGCGGTGACGAGTTCTCATCATACGAAGTGAATACCGGCCCTGTTGACCTCGGCCGATTTATTACCTCTATTATCGTCGTTACGGGGTTTGCACTCCCCGTCGTTCTCACACACTCGGAAGTGATAAAACCGGGAGCATGTATCATGTCGATCATTGGCGGCGGGTGCGTATTACTCTTGTCCTGCGCCTCGGCCATTGAACAACTTTGTCTTTCAGGCTGGTGTACGGGACAATCATTGCCTACTCGGCTGCCTTTAAACGGGACAACTCCGAGTTTGATTGAGAGGTGCTGCAACACAGTTCTTACCTCTCACCGCAAATATGTAATTACAGCACCGGTTGTATACAGTTAGGCTGGATGGAGGAGCGTACCAATGATCGATATGTTATATTAAAGACGCGTGTAAGAAAATAAGTGAAGCAAGATCCAATTTTCAACGATGCAGCGTGCGGTGCCTAGACAGCACCCATAGCGTCGGCGGAGTCGGGCTTTCCTAGCCGAGTTGTGATGAGGTTGACCATCCTGGAGAGCATCATAATGCTCGGTGAAATGGTATCTAATGTGCGACTGTTGCTTTCCTCGACTTTGGTGTAGACTTCCTTTTGAATGTCGACCAGCTTTGGACCAAATTTCTCCCTGAAGAGACCGTCGAGCTGACTACCGAGTGATTCGATGATATATTTGGCAGTAGGAAGTTCACCTGTTGATCGGTCAACAGTTGTTTGTGAAATGTAGGCTGTGAACGCTGCCGCGATAGCCTCGATTTGTTTATCGCGCTGTATCAGGGCGTCTTGGGATTTTTCATGCTCGAGAAAGTCCTGTAAAGCCACATTAGATCATTCACAGCAAAGGACAATGAACCATGCCTTGGCAAGTTTGTCTCTGAATCCCTTGTTTTCTGCCTCTAATGACGTACATCTAGCTTCCAGATCGTTCACCTTTGTTATCAGCTCCGCGACCTCCACTGCGAGCTCCCCAATTTCCTGGCCCGTTTTGTTAACAGCACTCACGATTTCTTGATTCTTTCTGTTGACAACGGCCTCGATCTCGTGTTCAAATATTTCCCCTGGCTCCCTGATAGGTGAGTAGATGCCATCTTCGTCTTGCAGCCGACTGTCTATCCGCAACTCGATCTCGTCTGCAACGATTGCGTCGCGCTGGGTGATGTCATTCTCAAGATCGACGAGATGACGGTCAAGTGCCACGAGTTTGTCGTGGAAGAATTTCAGCTCCTTGGCTGTGTTCTCGGCTACAAGTTCTGCAGTTTCTTGCACAGGAGTATCTGCTTCTCCATCTAGCCTTCTTCGCTTGGCCGGTCGATCAGCATCTGCTGACCAGTCGGTGACACTTGTTGTCTTAAAGAGCGCAGCACAACTGCTCTTCACATCGTCCAGCAAACCTCTCACCTCCGAGACGTGTTTCTTGGCCTCGTTCACCGTCTTTTCCATCTCCGAAATTTGCGGCGTCCGGAGGATGGGCCAAAAATTGCTCGCGATAAGCCTTTGAATGGTTTCATTTATTTCTTTGACTTTGCTCTCCATTTGGCGTTCCAGTACCGCTTTTTGCTTGTCAAGTAGATCGCGGTTGGCTTCTGGCAGGTTATTCATGAGGGAGGACTTGGAGAAGAAGTGAAGCTGAGACAGATCAGACTCGAGTCTGGTGTAGTCTCGACGTGATGTGATCGATGTAAACATAAGGCTGAACCAAAACACGTGGATCAGTGACCCGGGAGAGATGGCATATAGACGTACTCAATTCGTTCATGCCATACCGCCCTCTGTTCCTCCATGGACAGCGCTGCTAAAGAGCTGGCCACGGGCGCGGGCTGAACAAAGGAGGGTAACTTGGGTACTTCTGGGATCTGGGGAGGTGGAGGGGGTTGCATCGGTGGTGGCTTCGGGGGTTCTGGGGGTAGCATAGGAGGTTGCTGAGCGGCAGGGGCATTCGGCTTGCGAGGGTCGGCAACGGCGGGTGGCATCCTAGTAGACACGTCGCCACACCTGTCCCTGTCCTCCGAGCGAGAGCGGGAGCGGCGTGATAAAGAAGGGGCGAGTGGTGAGTATCGGGGATCACTGGGGCGACGGTTGTCTTTTCGTAGCCGTTCGAGCTGGTCTGAATTGGAAGAGAGGGCAGGCGACCTTCCTTCTTTGGTGCCGCCAGCACTGTCCAACGCGCTGTCAAAAGTCGACCTGCGCGAGGACGTGCCAGGAGAGGGATAGCTGGTTGCGCTGCCCCTCCGATGAGGGGGAGAATCGTGGTGCGACGAGCTCGGTTTCCTGTTCATGTCTCTCTCTCTTTCTTTTCCACGTTCTCGGCGATCGGAGTGAATGAGGACGTAATAGAACTCGTCGTCGTCGTCGGCGACACCATCGTGTCTAGGAGGATAAGAAGGCTTTGCAGTTTCCCAGAAGCGTTCGTGCGGATGCGCAAATTTACATGCGCTGGCATCTTTCGGACATCCCCTTGAACCGTCTCTCAGACGTCTCGGCTTGCAATTGTCGTCAAATAGCTAATGATAGACGTTGTCAATCGACGAGTCGGATGATGCAATGTGAGACATACGTTACACCGCCGTTCTTTGGCCATTGGGAGACGATCAATGTGCACGGAGGACACGTTGATGATCGTTAGTTATGTTACGTGGTTCGTACAAAGTAGAAAGCTACTATGAATGGTAAATTTTATTCTAGGTATTACTCATTCTGCCGGCACTGGCGCAGTAAGGCGGAGATCTTGCGAGTCCAGCCATCGACAAACCCCAGACACCATATTCATCGCAGGCTGTATCTTGCTCCACAGCTCTCTGAACGATGCCTCTTGTTGACGTCTAGACGCTTCCATAACAACTTGTTGCAAGGTGTCGATGGTGGGTTGAACATCCCGCTCATAAAATGTGTTCAGCACCGCTTCAAATTCGGGTTGCAGGCTTTCCATCAGTTTGTTTCGCGAGTTAAAAAGCGTGAGTGGCATGTCCGGCTGTGCAGCTTGCGTCGCCACCAATTGGAGTTGGTCTTCCATATCCGCCAGCCGTTTATCTAACCTCTGTCTGGTTTCCTCCTTCTCCGTCGCTATCTTCTGCATTTGCTAGAAGAAGAAAAAATTGAGTTTCATCCCTGACTGGCGAGTAATGCTGTGTATACCTCTGTGTATGCCGTCCTGTTTTTGGAAAGTTCCTGCTCCAGATCCTTAACCCGCTGGGTAGTGGCCTCCACTCGGAGCAGTAGAACACGGATATCCTCGACTGTATGTGGCACCTTTGCATCTACTTCTCTGGCGCGTTGGGCCATCGTCTCCATATTGGTGACGGTGTCAGGCGCAATGGCAATCTCGGTAGGTGACCGCGAAACGACACGTTCGATCTCGCGTGTGCGCTCTGCGCGCAAAGCTGCGATTTTGTCAGTCAAGAGCTCCTCGATCATGGGGCGAATATCGGGCCGACGACGAAGAGTCAGTTCCGTCTGTGCCTGCTCGAATCGCTCCTCGAGGTCTCGGACTTTATTTCGTAAAGAGTCGATGAACGAGGGGTCAATTTCGGATGACTCGGAAGGCTTCTGCATGCTTGCATTATCCTTGTCCTTGAGAACGTTCGCGACGAGGGCACGGATCTCCTCGACGAAAGCTTTTGATTCTGCGATAAAGGTGTTTGCCTCCTCGCCGATGTTGTAACGTTGACCCAAGTCGAGCTTGGACACAAACGTATCGTGGAACTCCACCAGTGACGATATCGCAGTCGAGAGTTTTTCTTTGTGCATATTCACCTCCTTGTCATAGCTGGCACGTTGATCGTCTAGTTTCTTTCGCCCTGCCTCTCCTATGCGTGCATAGCACGCAGATTTCTGTGTGCGAAACCAGCGGTCACATTTAGCCTCAGCTTCCGCGAGCAAGCATTGTGTTCTGACGCCTCGCTCCCATGCTCTTGTCGTAGATAAAATGAGCATGGGGAAGGGATTGTAAGAACAAGCGACATACTTGACATATTCCTTGAAGACGTCTCTTTTGTCGTCAGGCGCACCATCACGTTTGCGTTTGGCGCGAAAAGGTTCGAGGGTAGGTGTCGCCGCAACGGCAAGAGTCGATGACGACAAAGGAGTCGATACAAGGATGTTAGGACTCCGAGGCTGTGGCTCTCCCCATTTCCTTGAGCCCAGTGATTCATCGTTTGCGTTCTTGCTTTTGTTGGGGATACGGATGCGTGGCGGGGCTGGGATGGCCCTACCCTTCCCTTTATTTCTTTCAGGCTCCTCGGGCTGTTTGTCCGTTGTCCTCGTTTCAGGGGTTTTCCAGGAGGTGGTCACGTCCTTGCTGCTGTCTGCTATGTTGCGCCAACTGCCTTTCCCGTTTCCACATGCAGAGGAAGTAGCGTCAGGTTGGGACGAATAGCTCATGGGTACGGGTGTCGGTGAACCCCATCCGCCAGTGGTTCCTCCACCACCCCCGCCGCCCCACCCACTCCCATCACCCCACCCGCTGTCATCACCCCAATTACTCCCGTCCCCCCACTCACCTCCGGGACCCCACCCGCCCGCAGCATCAGCGCCGCTAGTGCTGACACTTGTGCTAGTGGTGGCTGGTCCAGCGGGTGCAGTATAATCCTGTCTGTCACCCCATGATCTGAAACTCCTCTGGGCACATTCTAGTCATAACGACAGGTCCGATGAGAAAAGAAACTCACCGAGTCCGAGCCACTCTTTTCCCTCGCTCTGGACGGTCGCGCCCTACTCCAGTCGGGATGGTCGGGATGAGTAAATTGGCAGGTTCCGCTGGCTTTTTTGTGGCAACCTCCTCTTACCGGTTCGCCACTTTCATCGTAGAACTAAGTGATGGACACGTTGAAGTGGACCAATATGTATCGAGTAGCATAACGTACCATACATCTGGGGAAAGGCATCACGCTTAACTTCCGAGTACGTCCTGAGAACCAACTGAGAGGAATGAACTATACTCGCGTCTAGCGAAACCTGGTTATCGAGACACAGTAGCAGTGACGGGGTTCTAAAGGTAAGAGAGGCAAGTGGCGACGCGACGTCCAATTTACTTTTGTGCGAACGCGTGACATGCCACTACACGCGGCCTTTGTGCTTGCTTTGTGTAACTACGTTTGTCCACCAACCTTGCGGTCAGCTCTGATCGGGGAATCGCGGGCAGCAATATGGTAGCATTAACGCCGATCCAATCCACTGTCAACGAGTAACAAGTCCATGTGCAGCCGTTAGTAGAGTCGTATCGCATCGCGTCGTAACCTAAGGAGTACAAGGATCATGGCCATAAGACGATAAAGCACACACGTTATAAAACAATAGAAGATGAAGCAAGATGACCGCGGTGCAGGAAGAAGAGGAAATCAAGACGGGGGAGATGGGACAAGAAAAGCAGGTATCCGATAACAAAACAATCTCTCTACCAAAGCCATCCACCGCGTGGGGGAGGGGGTCGCCTTGCCGGCTTGTTCCTGCGGACGGCAACGGGTGCAGTATCTTCTTCGTACTCTTCGACTTCATATTCCTCAATATCTTCTACTTTCAGAGGCTCCTTGATGATCTCCTCTTCAAACGTGACGGCAGTAGTACGAGGAATTGCAGTCAAGAAGGACGACGATACACCCTCGGGTGTAGGGAACGCTGCACGGCGAGTGTTGGCTGGTGGAGGGACGGTGACAGTTACCGGGGGAAGTGTTTCATATTGGACAACGGTTTTGGTTTCAGTTTCAGCGACGACGATTGGAGGGAGTTCCTATGGGAAAGGGAAATGCAAGGTCAGCGAATGTTCTGCATCGCGTGAAGGGGGACCAGTTGGTAGTGTGCAGATGCAAGATTAAAAGAGAACATTGCCTTCAGCAATTACGTGGTCAATTCCCGATCGCGTTTTGACGCGGCGCGGTCCAACTGATTAAAACTGGCACGCCACCACCAACTGATCTCCCCCCCACCCAAAAGACAAGGGGGACACCGAAAGTGAAGACCGTTGTCCCCCAAGCCCGGATGAAGGAGGGGAGACGAACTCTACAAAGCGATGGATGGACAGGTATTTGAACCCTCCTTCATCTCAGAGCTCGGGACGGTGCTGAACGATCGGCGGTACCTTGACTCTTCGCTTTGGCCCTTGCTCATAGTAGACTTCTTCCTCGACTGCGGCATTGTCGCTGTTGATGATACTGTTGTGACGGCATGAACAATACATGCATTCCAGGGAGTAAATGAACTTACACGAGCTGTTCCATGATCCATGCTTCCCGCCTGGAGGCGTCGTGCTCTCGCTTGTTTACACTCTCTTCCCGGCGAGTGATCTCTCGTTCGCGCTCAGCTACTCTGAGCTCACGATCAAGGATCTCTTCAGCGCGAGAATTCGCCTCTTTCCACCACCCAGGAGGAGCAAGTTCTTGCTCTTTGACGACTTCCTTGATGATGGTTTGTGCAGGAGGAATGTCGATGAAAGTTTGAGTGGGGCACATCGGGCAACTAATGGATTGGCTAGGGAGAACACCACCAGGTGCGCCTACTAGTAACTCGGCCTCTCGGCGGGCTACTTCAGCTTCTCGCATTGCAACATCTCGCTCGCGAGTTACTAGCACTTGCGAACGTTTGGGATTGAGATATCCCCAAATACCGGTTGCAGCAGGATCATCTTTTCCTACGCCTGCATTAGTGCTTTGAGTTGCGGGCAGGGAGAGCATGACGGCCAGGACGGCCAGGACAAGAGAGAGGACGAGTAAGAGAGTTGTAGAGGAAATAGTACGATGGTGGTGGTGTCGCTCGGAGCGGTGACGGTGTTCGCGCTCACGTTCGCGTTCACGTTCGCGGTCATGGTGGGAAGATGAAGGGACGGCCATCTTTACAGCGGAATTCCTGACGCTGACCGAATGTGACGGCGACAAGGAGGCAGTGGGTACTCGTGGACGGGACGTGGTGGTAAAAGTAGAAAGACAGAAGCGTGGATTTTTATATATATGTCGTCTGGGTTAGACGAGGATGGAGATGGAGGGGAAAAGAAGAGAGGCGACTTGGTTAAAAAAGAACGCGCAGGTTGAAAAACGAACCTCAATTGTTTTCAACGCCTTCCTTTTACGGTACTCATGTTTGTATTCGGATTGTACCTAAATAATGTCAGGTGACCGTGTTTCGTCCGCAAGTGTGACAAGCACTCAGACTGCCATCCTAGGGAGCAGGTGCGAAAATTAATTAATTGAGTGCAAGTGCGGAAAAAAAACACGGCGTCACAAGGCGACACAAATCACACCACTACAACAAACAACGAACATCAAGCAAAAAATGAAATCTCTGTGATGAGAACCATATTCCAAATAAGGTAAGTCCTTAGACAGACTGCCGTGACACGTGGTCGAAATACTCGCTTCCGCCCGGGCCGCTATGTTAAGTGGGACAATGTATCCTCGTTCGCCCTGGCTCAGATTCCTCGACGAGGTCTGTAACGAGGCAGCACGCACCAACGTTTTCCTGACCAGTATAATATGCACAGACGTCAAAGATTGTAACTACCGTCACCATCCTGGTCTGTCTCTATGCGCGCTCAGCAGCTGTAATCTACTTTGCAGCAGGCGCGCTGGTGTGTGTATTGGCAACCAAGATCGTCAAAAATACTATAAGGCAACAGCGACCAATAGTCCCCCATGGTGACAAAACCACCTACGGGTACGTCGCGATAGGACCCTCGACTTCTCCTTGCTCAACTCCGACTATTTAGGATGCCCAGTACCCATGCGTCGGGCTGCACATTCTTTGCTGTTTCCGTGGTCTTAGGGAGTTTGCACCTCCCATTGCATCCTAGCTTTCATCCGCTTGTTGTATTTGCACCGTTTGTGGTCGTACCATGGGCGTTTATGATTGTTCTATCTAGAGTATGGCTTGGCTACCATACTTGGCCCCAGGTCGCGGGAGGCATCGGTTTCGGGGTCTGCTTTGCGAGCTTGTGGTTCAAGGTATGGACAGAGGACATAGGGGGAGTGGGAACGCAAGGTAGGGACATAGAAATGTTTGTTCAGTCTATCTTGTGACATTCATGTAACGTCACGTGTGACACATGCCTATTTGTAGTCACGCATACACGCCGTTTCTTCTTGTTGGACCTTGTTCGACTGCACCCAAAGTGAATATGCGTCGGTTTACACAGGTCCACGCAGCTAACACACCGGGAACTCCCCATTCACCTTCACCTCATCTTGCTGCTGGCACTCAGACTCCAGTGACACCCCGGACGCGCGTGTCCTACCTAGATTCTCCGTCTGCTACACCGTCCATATCCTCATCTATCCCGTTTGACTGGGAGGCAGCACGTTCGCGACGTCCGCCACCCTATGCCACGCCTCTTAGTACAAAACGCAAGGCCCGCATGAGCACTGTGAATGCAGCTGCCTTGCCTCGAAAAGCCATTATTCGAAAGAAGGGATTTGTTGAACGGTCAGAATCCGTCAGTTTTCTATAGATTCCAAATCGCTAACGACAAGTTGTAGCATCTCCGAAATACCGTCCCGGATTATGTTTGAAATATCGCTCTTTCCTCACAACGTGCCTTTACCACCACCCAAAACGACTGCGTGGCTCATTGGCACGTTGATGCATACACTTCACTTTTTCGTCCGAGTCTCGCAAGTTCGTGCCACGTTCGACTCGGACCTGGGATGGGAAGACTTGTACTGGGAGAGGAGTCAACAGAGTTGGTTCGACTGGGTGAGCAGCATACATGCGCCACGATTTGATTGTTCACGTGTTCTCCTGCAGACTGTGCTGACGACGTGCATACTGCTGATTGGGTCGACATTGAACGCGCTGCATCTCTTTTCAAGGACACGCACGTATCAACTTCATCGACGAACCCGTGCTGACCCGGTGAACTCACTGCATACGACATTTGTCCCGTCGCCTCGCCAGGACTCGAACCCTGACGTGCCTAGACAAAGGTCAACGTTTACAGGTCGCATCGCGGGGCTTTTGAAGTACATGCTGCTTGTTCTGTGGCGCATTGTCGTGTCTGTGGTACGGTTCCTGCTTGGGTTGTCTTGGGCGAGTCCGTCAACGTCGTCGCCGCCGCAAGGTGCTCCTGTGGAAGCGGTGCAGCAGCTGGAGATGTGGACGCCAGGAGAGCTGGAGCGTACGCTGCTTGTAGTGTACTCGCCCGTGCACGCGCTGCTGTGGATGTGCACTGGGGGTACGAACTGGGTGCTGATGGGTCTTGTGATGTGTGCTGTGGGGGTGCAGACGGGCACATTGATCGAAGCGTACGAAGGGCTGGTGAAGGACAAGGCTATACTTGCTGCGGAGGTGATGCACGAGTACAACGAAGGGGTGAGTTGTTGTCGACGTATGCTCTAGCTGAAACTGACCAGGATGATCTCAGTTCGTGTACCCGAGGGTGAATCCGGTTCGCCGGGATGTTGCCGTGATGACTCATGAATCGGAGATAGTCGTATTATAGATCATGTGATATACCGAGTCTTATCTTTTTCTTCTACATCCATATGGCTCCCTTTGATCTTGACGGTCTCAACGTCGTCCAGCCTGTTCAGCAGGACACTCACGACCTCTCTCCACCCTTCCCTGATTTTTCTGCTCATCTCGACCTCTGGACGAACCTCGCGTTCGAGTCCGATGACCCACCTACTCATAAACGCAAGCCGGACGAAGAGGATGACCCTGACTCTCCTCAGGACGCCCCATCTGCCCCCCTTCCCCTCGATATCAATGCCCTTCTTGCAGGCGTCGGCATTGACCCCCTCCTGATGCCCATTCCCCCCTCACCTCCTGTGCAGCGAGCCGCCCCTGTCCCTTCCCTTGCACAGCTCCTTGCACTCCATGCCAATGCCGCATACACCGTTCCCCCTCCTACCCCACCCCTCATCACTGTGCCATCCCCATCAGCCCCATCCACTACGAATCCACCCTCGCCAAAACGCAGTCGTGCTCAGAGAACATCCTCTCCCACAGACAATACCTCACTAGAGATGCACTCCCCCTCCTCCACTTCGGAGGAACAGACACCATCCGCCACCACGCCGTCTGCGACCGAAGACAAGCGTCGTCGGAATACTGCTGCCAGCGCCCGCTTTCGGCTCAAGAAAAAAGAGCGTGAAGCTGCGCTTGAACGCCGCGCCAAAGAGCTCGAGGATCGTGTCGTCGAGCTGGAGCGCGAGTGCGAGGGTCTCCGCCGTGAAAACGGCTGGTTAAAAGGTCTCGTCGTTGGCGTTACCGGTGCAGGTGCTGCTCAGCACCAACAGGCCGCCGCAAAGTAGCTAATATGCCTTGATTCGGCAGAATGATTGTGCGTACATTTTCTCACTACTCCCTCGAAATAACGGCACTGATTTTTTCACAGCCCTCCCCTTCTGCGAGGGTGGTGGAACAGGTCCTTATTTTAGTATGCGACGTCGCCATGAATTTTCCTTCGGATTGTACTTTCCGATTTCACTCGAAAGTGCCTGTATTATTCATGCTACATAGGCTTATTTTGGCACTACATGCTGATTTTAATGACACCAGCACGCCAACATTCGGCCGATGTGTTTCACCTCACAGTGATATGTTTATTGAGAGACACCTCGCACACGTGCGTATCTTTCCGTACCCTTCACTTACCCACCTGGTTTGAGTTACCATTCGCATTCGGAATCTTTGCAGTACATACTAAGGTAGGTTCATTGATCAAATCCCAGGCAGGATACCCGACCCATCCTAGCTTGGCACCAGGGCTCAGATGTCAACCATCGGCCGATACATCTATGGGGATCTGTCAGCTGCCCATGTCAATCATGTAACCTTGTGGATACCCTTGGATACCCGGACCGTCCCACTTACATATATCCGAAAGTTGTCAAGCACTGTACAGCAAGCATTGGATGCTGAGCAATCTCTAACTTTATCTTTCCCACAGTTGGGCATATTATACACCCCTAACTACATTTATGTGGTTCCCATCAAAACGAGGTGGATTTAGGCACTGGCCTCAGCCTCGTAGAACTTCATCAGGTCCCGGACATCGTCTCGACTGCCGAGGAATACAGGGCACCGCTCGTGAATGCTCTTGGGAACGAGATCGAGGATGCGCTTCGTTCCAGTAGTAGCAAGGCCACCCGCCTGATGCGTGGTCCTCAGGATCAGTGGCACGTATCACCGCACTTACCACGCACCTGTTCTGTCAGGAATGCCATCGGGAATGCCTCGTATAGCATGCGCAGTTTGCCGGACTTGCTCTTCTTGTCATCCGGATACCCAAAGATGCCGCCGTACAGCAGCGTTCGGTGTACGTCTGCGACCATGGAGCCGATGTATCGGGCAGAATACGGAGATCCAGTTTTCGGGTACTTGATCGAGTTGAGATAGGCGTGGACTGGGGGGTGGAAGTACAGCGAGTTGCCTTCATTGAACGAGTAGATCTTGCCCCGGGCTGGTATTTTTATCTACGCGTCACGGTCAAGATGTCTTGACATGTGGCGTGCGAGCCAATGACACGTACATCGGGATGGGTGAGGATGAATTCGCCAAGGGCTGCATCGAGAGTGTATCCATTGACGCCCGACCCAGTGGACAGGACGAGATTGGCAGAGGAGCCATACCTGGACGTCCCTTCAGGGATCTGGTGGCTATATCACTAGGTGTGAACCTACATGGTGTATCCAGCAGCGACCATCTCGTTTCCAGGCCTAAGCACGTCCTCGAGCGTACCCGACGAGCCCGGTCGCTGAGATCCGTCGGCAGATCAATCCTTTGACGAGAAACTCGAAACAGCCGCAGGGCGGGCACGTACCACAGCATAGATGCCAAAGATGGTGCCAATGTTGACACCCGCGTCGATGTTGCTGCTGCCGTCGAGCGGGTCGAAGACGACGCAGTACTTGCCCTTGTTGCGGTCCTCGATGATGACCGCGTTCTCGAGCTCTTCGGAGACGAGCACGGCGGTCTTGCCAGAGGCGCGGAGGGCGTTGACCATGATGTCATTAGATAGGACGTCGAGCTTCTTCTGTTCCTCACCCTGGACGTTTGTTTCTCCCGCGAGTCCGACGCTGGAAGCCAGATGGGGATGAGCACACGACAGCATCTGTCACGGCACACGTACAGGTTGATGAGACGCGCTCTGCGGACGTTGGTAGCGATGAATTTGGACGTGACTTGGATGGCGGTCAAGAGCAAGGTAAGATCGCCTGTTGCAGTGGTGCCTAGACGCAACTGATCTTGCAGGACATGTCTAAGGGGGAGATAAGACGGGTCTGTTTCGGATGGCAGTTATGCTCGTACCTGGTGAGGGTGATGATGTCGGTGCTGGGGAGATCCTCTGCGATACCGGCCATCGTGAACTGTTTCTGAAAGGTCTGCGAGAGCTTGTATTAATATATTGGCGCGGATGAAAACGGGCTGGGACTGGTCGGAGACGAGATCGACTTGTCCCACGGATCGGAGTTTGTCCTTGCTCTGTTCCGTACGTCCAAGCGAGATTACAGGACATTAGGATCCTAGGCTAGTAGAAAAATGGCTCATCTCTTTCTCTTCACCCCAACAACTGACGCTGGGTCCTTGCCCTTCCGTGTCCGTAGTGGGATAGGAAATGTATCACTGTCCTCATCGTCTTCCACGCACGCACCCCCCTTCCCACCAACACAGCTCTCCCTTGCACCACCATCACCCCTGATCCCACTCGTATTCGGCACGATGCTCTCAGATACACCCATCTCGTTCCCAGAGCCAGCACCCCATCTCTCTCCATCCTCTTCATCGAGGGCATCATCCCCGAGGTCGTCCTCGCCATCCAGTACTTGTGACGATGCCTGCGCGATGGCAGCAGCAATCTCCGCGCTGATGCTTGCGACTCGACTTTCCAACGGATCGTTATGTCCGCTACATTCCGTTGATCGGGGCGCGAGATGACTGGCACCGGCCGTCTGCGAAATAAGAGCTGAAATCGTTCGAACCGACTCTTCCAGTTCGAGATCAGCTGCCTCGTCCGGGACCTTCTGTCGCTTAGCTTTAAAACTGTACTTTCTGGATCGAGGAATTAGAAACAATGCCCACAAGTAAAGCTGTGTTGAATCTGGCTGCTCACACTGACGGATCAGGCTCCCAAGTCGGATCGTGTGTTCGCATGTGTTGCGTAAGCGTTGTTCGGCGGGTGAACGTCTTTTCGCATTCTGGATCTTCACACTTGTACGGGCGCTTTCCTGTGTGCGTGCGCCGATGTCTCGCAAGGCTACTTGAGTCTCCAAATGTCTTCCCACACCCCGGGTACTCGCAAGAGTGCGGTTTCTCGCCGGTGTGCACCCGTTGATGTACATGAAGAGCGGATCTCTGCATGACGTTCAAAAAGGTGCGGATGTAATCAGAGACAAAACGAACCTGAATAAATGTCTTCCCGCATCCTTCATGTCCGCAGATAAACGGTCTTTCGCCCGTGTGTATTCGCATATGTCGCGCAAGGTCACTTCGTCGAGTGAAAGATTTGCGGCACTGGGGGTCTTGGCAAGTATGAATATTCGGGGCCTTTTCCTTTTCCCTCTCGCTGTCTATTTCTTTGTCTTTTCGCCTCGGCTTCTTTGTGTCTGTGACAGGCTTACGCGGCGGAGATGACGTAGATGCTACAGGCTGAACAACGGAGCGCGGGGGGGTAGAAGATGAATGTGCTCGTCCAGGTGACCGAGGCGATGTATGCTCTCTGCGTGACCGAGAGATGGGAGAAGTTGCTTCCGCGGACGAAGGGAGGCATTGACGGTCCGTGTCTGTTTCAGCCTCGAAATGAGAGGAGAGGTGGTTGAGAATATCACTGATGTCGTTGAATTCCCCTGGAACACCGGAGTGAGGATCGGACAAAGCACCTTCTGTGCGTGGGCGATGATCAGGTGAACGCCTATCGCACTCCCTGTCTCTGTCGCTCTCGGCACGACCCCTCGATGTCCCTTCGAGATACGATAAATCCAAGTCTTCGGGACTCCTCTCTTCGGAGGCATAATTATCGATATCGCCTGCGGTGAGTGAACGAAATGCGGGCGTTGTACGTGTTGTGGGTTGCCCTCCCTGCGCGCTGATACCGTTTCCTTTCGAGGACTCCATGTGGCGCCCATTGGAAGCTGCGTGCGCGTGCGCGGCCTGCAGCATTGCCGCAATTCCACTCAGATTGAGTCCGAGTTCCGCGATTCCAGACTCGTCAGCATGAGGGCCGCTGTCTGGACCGGGGCCTGGTGCACTGCCGTTGGATTGCTCGCGGCCGTCATGTCCTGCAAGAGCTTGCTCCTGTCTCTGTTGGGCGGCGGCGCTAAGCAGGGCGGCAGAGGCAGCAGAAGCGTTCTGATGGAGAAGGGTTGCAATCTCACGCTCTAGCATCTCGACCGAAAAGTTCTCGGAGACAGAGGATGGTCCCAGCGAAAGTGAATGGTCGGAAGGTGCGGAATGCGAATGGTGTGCGGAAGCACCAAATGGAGGGGTATGTGAAGCGTCTGCGACGTCGATGGCGTCATGATCATGAATGAGCTCGTCTTCTGAGCCGAGGGGTTCATCGTGAACGACGTCTGAAAGGTCGAGCACAGCTTCGTGCTCGTCGTGCTCCATTGCAGTGGGCTAAGGGGTTAAACCAGGGGCTAAATGAGCTACCACGAGGGTCCTGAAGCAATACTGTGTGATGTACCCACCGAAATGCGTGCACACCGGGCGGGGCGATGAGCGCGTCCAGGTCAAGGTTTGGTGGGGTGAGTTGTCGGTTTACCTCATTTCATGAGTCATGTGATCAGCAATCTAGTTAGGAAGTCATTAGTGTACCTTCCTGGTTCAGTCCAGAAAAGGAACAGGGTCAATAATGCGGTGCCGCTGGGCTTGACGTTCACGCCAACGTCAGTACTCAGCCCGTCCATGTCCCGATGCCGCCTAAGAAGAATATTCCAAGACTACCAAAGACCCGCTCGTACCACTGGTATGCGGTGTTTCTATTCATCATGGGCACCCTGTTCCCGCCGTTGGGTACGTCTCTATCGCGTCGTGTGTGAACGGGATTAACCCACTCGCACTGCCCGCAGCCGTCGCCGCCAGATTCGGCATCGGAAAGGACTTTTGGCTCAACCTGCTCTTGACAATTGCAGGCTACATCCCTGGTAGGCCACCTCTGCTTGCCGTGTGCCAACGTAGCTTGATCGTGTTCTCACAGGCCACGTCCACAACTTCTACATCCAGGTGAGGCCCGCAATTATCACCTTCGTGTTACCCATGTCTTACTCTATAACAGAATATCCGAAACAACAAGACACACCAGAGGACCCCCAAATGGGCGCTGCGCTATGGTCTTGTCGATGGCTCCACCATCCGACGCCATGAGAGACGTTCACAGTGGGCCGGCAAATACAAGGACAGGAATACTGACTCTGGCTATGAAGCGCAGCCTGTGGAAGACGGCCAAGTCGAACCGTCACAAGTATTGACACACGAATCGGCCGATGGTGTTCCTAGAAATGGGGATGGGCTGTGGCGCCCTGACGACGAATCTTACTATAGCATCGAGCACGACGGCGGCTCAC
Organism: Tylopilus aff. striatulus; assembly: GCA_038094335.1. Lineage (NCBI taxonomy): Eukaryota > Fungi > Basidiomycota > Agaricomycetes > Boletales > Boletaceae > Tylopilus > Tylopilus aff. striatulus. The sequence continues at coordinate 12,550 of JBBPTY010000032.1, read as the reverse complement.
AGCCGCCTGAATCGAGCGGACGCTGGCGCTACCCAGCCAATTTTGATGATTCTCCTCCTGGAGAGGACCCCAGCAAGAAGAAGAAGACGAAGAAGAAGAAAGACAGGTGGGCAATGACGGAAGATGCATACACTGCGTCTGGGCAGAAGAAAAGGAAGAAGAAATCCAAGAATCGATCGACAGTAGGGGGCGCGGATGTCGACTCGACATATACGCACCGCACCGAATCTATAACTGAACCGGAGGCCCCAGAGGATGCAACAAGGATAACTTACGGAGGACACGAGGGAAAACAGAGACAGCTGGGGGGAGGGAGCGGTCAGGCAGCAATATCACAGGAGGAGGAATTCCGGCATGAGTTCTAACATTATCTTTACCCATTCTCATACAGAGATGTTGCCTCGTTGGTAATCTAGATAAATTCAGACGTCACGTGATTATCTTTCTCAATTGCAAACTAGCGCTCGGCAAGTTTCAGTTAGCTTGCTCCAGTCTTGCCGCCGCGTGATACGCGAGTTTCATCGACATGGACGCGTTCCGTGACATCCTTCTCGCGGCTCCACCCGCCCTCTTTCCATCTTGTCCGCCACTGCAATGGTGGCTGCATTCGAGGCGTTTACCTTATTGTTCACCGCGGTGTCAGTCGTTTATGCCCAGGTGTTGGTCGACCTCCAAGTTGCTCAACCCCCACCTGTACCGAGGGGTACCCAGACATGTACAATGATGATTTTCGAGTGAGTGCTCGGACGTGGAAGATGCACGCCGCTAATATATCACAGGCGCACGTTTGAGAACTCTTATGGAGAGTAAGTAAAAGCGTGGCAAGTAGCAGTTGAAAGGCTCACGGTTTCTGCGCGCATTAGCCCTGAGATCGTTCAGTATGCGTGAGTCACCAGCACTCTGTCTGTCATCGGAAACTGACGGTTCACCAGCCCACCCACTAATTGTGGTAAGCCTGGCTCTTGGGCGGCAGTGACCCTCAATTTCACGGTCACATCCAACGGGACTCAGTATGACCGTCTCGGTGTATTTACTTTCCAGAACACTGAAAGTACGCTTCTGAACCCATGTCCCCATCTAACTATCATTAACATGGCGTAGTTTGGCGGACGTCGACTCCTGAGCCCACACCAGATGGTATTATCTGGACATATATCAAGGATGTTACGCGCTATATTCCACTCTTCGCTAAACCGGGGACCTTCGTTCTGGAATTGGACAATCTCTTGCGGGTCAATTTGACCGGAGAATACGCCAGTATGCATATCTTGTCAAATATCAGCCTTTGTCTCTCAGCCATTTTTCGACAGCAACGCTCCACGCAACGTTTTATGCAGCCTCTCAAGAGTATACAACGGCGGGCCAGTCGGACCTCATCGTCCCAATCTCCACCATGTCAAATTCCTCAGCTGACGACGCTTCTGTCCCGCCTGCATTCTCCGTGAGCCATAGGTTTCAAGGTTAGCTGTGATACTTACCCATAGTTTAGTTGAACGTTACGCTCCCTCGAAATACGGTGGAGATTTACGCTGAACTGTACGCATCGGGTAACGGTGATGAAGAATTCTGGGTTGGCCGTCCTCCCTCTGTTGCGTCCCCGCCGAACGCTGATTACTGGTTGATAGTATTACAACGTTCCGGACGAGTATCTCGGTGATCTCCCCGCTGGAACTACATACGGGGGCGGACCTTTCCGCGAAGTGCGCCTGCTAGTCGACGGTCAGGTCGCTGGCGTTGCCTTCCCTTACGCGGTCATCTTCACTGGGGGAATCAACCCCTGTGTGTGGAAGTAAGCACTTGAACGGTCAAAGAGAAACCAGTTACGACGTTTTATCACATCTTATAGACCGATCACCTCATACGGTGCTCTCGACCTTCCGACTTACTTTCTTGACCTGACTCCATTTGCCCCCGTCTTTGCGGATGGCCTCCCTCACACCGTTACTCTCGATGTGACCTCCTCGGAGGCGAACCATACGCTGAATCAAAACTGGTACGTTTCGGGGCTACTCCAGGTCGTCACGGACCCTTCTGGGAAGCCCACTACGGGCAGGATCACTCAATACGACGTCCAGCCGTATGCAGTGACAGAGATGTCGGCCAGCATTGGTGGTGCAGACGTCAACGTCACCGTCCAGGCGCAACGTTCACTGTACATCGAGGCCATTGTAATCAACGGGAGTGGACAGGCGAACAACGTGTCGTTCCAGCAAAAACTCAACTATACCAATACACAGTACTACCTCGATAACACTACCATCCAAGTATGTGTCTCCCCAGGTGAGCTGGTCATGTCCATGAATAGTCATCTGAGATCTCCTCCAGAATGTCGCGCAAGTGGCTTCAGGGTCCGTCCTGTCGCTTCACAACGGCGTGGCGGCCGTGACGGACAACTTTGAGTATCCGTTGTACATCAACACGACTTATCTGGAGATCACGAATACCTCTGCAACATGTATGTTTATGATTTTACCTTGTCCTGCTTGTGACGGGCTGTCCTAATGACGACGTGGTAGTATACACGACGTTCGACCATTCGTATAGCCGACAGGTCGCCCCTGCGCCATTCCTTCTGGGGTCAACGATCGCGGAACGTCAGCAGACTGGTAGGTGTATTCGTGTGTCTCACCTGGATGGATATCTCATTCGGTATGTGCAGCTGGATACATTACGATCATTTCTATGGGGAATATTACAGGAAACGGAACGAGCAACAACACATTTACCTACACCGATACCAAAGACAACACCTACAACAGAAACATCGATGCGGCGTACAACGTGATCACCTATGACGAGCAAAGTGGATCGTTGGCCATGACCAACCCTCCACCAACGCCATCTATGGTCAATGCTCAGAATATCCCTGTTGCTAGGCTTCCTGGGAACAAGCAGCCGAGCATCGCACCCTAGGATAGCCACGCTCGTTTTGAAATGCATCATCGTCCATTGTTAGGCCGTCGTATAGACATGTGTGATACATATAGACACCCGCACGCACAATGGCGACAAACCAAGACGATAGGCCAAGATGATCAAGCTGCTCGTACAGCGCCTCCACCTCCATGTTGAACCGCTAACCTACACCACTGTCTCCGATAGTGACTATGCACATGTTGAAGTGCAAACCACAGACGGCATTACCATTGATACAGGTATGACGAAACTCTCAAATCGCTGTTTTCGGAGCTCCGCCCTTCGCATCCGTTGAACATGCTTGGGAAGGTCGACATCTAGAAAAGACCGACAACCCGCCCGGTTTCCGGGTCAAGACCAACTTCCCAAAAGCCTAGAAATGGGAATTTCTCATGAGACGACGGACGTAAGTGCTTTTGACCTCATTGCTCACCTGGACGTGTGCCCAGACCAGGCATCGTCTGCATGTCTCCGAGGATGGGGTAAAGGAACCCAGCGCCGGCAGAGAGGCGGACTTCGCGGATTGGCACCGTGAAGCCAGTTGGTGCGTTTTTCAATGATGGATTGTGGGAGAACGAGTATTGCGTCTTGGCCATGCAAACTAGGAAATGTTACGGTGAAATCCAAGTCAGGTAAAGTAGACGGGAGACGACGCACTGGGAAGGTTCCTATAACCTTGGCGGGTATACATGTCCACTTGCTTGCGAGCCAGCTCGCTCAATTCGATACCATCTGCACGGTATATCTCTTTGCAGATGATGCTAATTTTCTTGTCGATGGGGAGATTGAGGTCGTAAAGGAACTTAAAGCTAGACTCTGCCTCGCAAGCCTTGACGACTGCTTCGGCCAGAGGGCGAGCGCCAGCGCCGCCCTGAGCCCAGTGGTTACTGATGACTGCGTCGTCGGCGCCTGCGGCGAGTGCTTCCCGACGAACGAGCTCAAGTTCGGCTTCCGTGTCAGAACTATAAAGCGCCATGTAAATTTCACAAGCAACAAGATTTATGAACACGTACGAGAAGCGATTGATAGCAATAATAACCTTGAGACCGAATTTGCTGGCGTTCTCGATGTGTCGGGCAAGGTTCTGGCATCCTTTCTGGAGGGTAACAAGATCTTCCTTGGTGTAGGTATCAGCAAGGGGCTTGCCAGGGGTTACTTCGGGTCCTCCACCGTGCATCTTCAATGCTCGAGTCGTCGCAACAATCACGGTAGCATCTGGCTTGAGACCGGAGACACGGCACTTGATGTTGCAGAACTTCTCCATGCCCATATCGGCGCCGAAACCACCCTCAGTAAGGACGTAGCCGACACGGTCAGGGGAGTCACCAGGCTCTGTCCCCGCGAGTTTGAGCGCGACACGATCGGCAAGAATGGACGAATTGCCGTGTGCAATGTTTGCGAAAGGACCAGCATGAACGAAGACAGGGGTGCCCTCAAGCGTTTGCATGATGTTGGGCTTGACAGAGTCCTTCATCAACACTGCAAGCGCACCACCGACACCAATGTCATCAGCTGTAACGGCGTCGCCTCGTCTACTCGTTGCAACGACCATGGCGCCAAGCCTTTCTCGCATATCCTTGAGGTCTGTGGTCAGCGCAAGCACCGCCATGCATTCACTTGCAACGGAAATGTCAAAGCCAGCTTCCCGCTCGTGTCCTTGTTCAGTGGAGTTACGACCAATGGTCACTTTACGAAGGAACCGATCATTAGTGTCAAGAACACGGTTCCATGTGATGGTCTCTGGGTCAATGTCGAGACGAGCGAAACGATTGATTTCCTCGGGGGTAAGATCGTTGGGGTCGGTCTTGTTGATACCGAGTTTTTGCAGCCGCTTGAACATGAGAGGAGCAAACTCGCGCTTGCCCTTCTTAGCCGGTACAAGCCGGCTGTAAAGAGCCTTGTCCGACTGGGTGGCCTCATGGAACATACGTGCATCAAGCGCGGCAGCTAAATGAATGTTAGGAGAGTATTCTTTTCAATGAACAACACGAACCGAGCAAGTTATTGGCAGCTGTCACCGCATGAATGTCACCAGTCAAATGCAGATTGAACTACAACGCGTCAACCTTGATTACCAACCCCAAATTGAATCTCACCTCATCCATAGGAATAACCTGACTGTAGCCTCCACCAGCAGCGCCGCCCTTGATACCAAAGGTGGGTCCTTGACTGGGTTGACGAACGCAAGCAAAGGCAGGGCGACCAAGGTGTGCACCCAAAGCTTGTGCAAGACCGATGGTTGTGGTTGACTTACCCTCGCCAAGGGGTGTAGGTGTGATGCTGATTGTTGTCGGTTTTTAAATCCATACACTTGACAAGTACACTCACCCGGAAATGACAATATATTTGCCGTCCCTGCGGTGTGCCAAACGGTCCAAGATGCTGAGTTCGATCTTGGCCTTGTATTTACCGTAACTCTCCAGTTCATCAGATAGTACACCAATCTCGCGTGCAAGCTCGGTGACAGGTTTGGGAGTGTGTGCCATGGCAATCTCGATATCACTAGGTACTTTAGCCTTGATATCAAGGGGAAGCGGCGCGACCTTGCGGGTACCAGCCCTCTCAAAGTGACGAACAGCAGAGGTCAGAACATTCTCCATCAACATAGCAACGGTCATTGGGCCAACGCCTCCCGGGACGGGAGTAATGTGCGAGGCACGGAGCACTGCTTCGGCATACTCTACATCACCGACGAGACGTTGACCAGATTTCTTCGTCGCATCTGAGACGACGAGTGAGATTTATGCCAGGAAGATATGAAGCCAAATATACCTGGAACAGAATTGATGCCGACGTCGATGACAACCGCACCGGGTTTAACCCACGAGCCTTTGACGAACTCAGCTTGTCCGATAGCGACAACAAGAATATCAGCTTGATTTATCTGAGTGAAATGTTGTGGTGACAAGGTACCCATAGGTGAGAACGGCACTCACGAACTGCTCGAGATTCCTAGTGCGGCTGTGACACTGGGTAACTGTGGCATCCTTGTTCCTCAGGAGGGCAGTGACAGGGTTTCCAACGATATCACTCCGGCCAAGCACGACGATGTTGGCACCTGAGATGGGGACACCAGTGGATTCGAGCAGCCGAACGACCGCTGCGGGGGTGCAAGGCGCAAAGAGGGGTGACGACGCGCGAGAAGATAAGAGGCCAATATTGTACGCGTGGAATCTGATGGAGAAGATAAGCGGGGAATAAACAAACGCGTTGATGGGGAAAGGAGCATTACCCATCAACATCCTTTTCCGGGGAGATTGATTCGGTAACTGTGCGGACGCCATCGGGATCAACATGGGGGCCGAGAGGAAGCTGTACAAGAATGCCGCTTATGGCATCATTGTCGTTGAGTCGTTTCACGACAGAAACGATCTCTTTGACGGTGGCAGCTTCTGGCAGCGTGATATGTTGGAATTGGATGCCGACCTCCTCAGCGGCTTTGGTTTTCATCCGAACATAGACGGAGGAGTCGGGACGTTCACCGGCCTGAACGACGACGAGCTGGGGTTGAAACCGGGGGTGCTGCTGCTTAAGGGCGGCGATCTTGTCAGCAACGGACTGACGGATCGACCTGGGGAAGGAAGGAATGAATGTGACGCGACGAAGAAAAGGAAGAAAGTACCTTGCGATGAGGGTACCATCGATGACGCGTGCTTGGGAGGAAGACATGATGGTGGACCGAAGAAAAGAGCGAGTAGCGAAGAACGCTCTGTTCATGTCACTCGAGACACTGGGCCTTTTATGAAATAGCACTTAGCCGGTTCATCGAATCTGGATAAAACGTTTCACGATCACGTGCCGTAAATAGTTTTCAAATCTACGAAAAAAAAAGGACAAACTAATACACCTGACTGACGAAGACGATGAGCCGGGCACTGGCAAGACGCGTCTTTTCTGCTTCCACCGCAGCGCTCTCCTCAAGGACTATATATCGTTCACGACCCTTTGTCTTCTATACACGACCCTATTCCGACCAGAAATCACAATCAGAGGGCCCCGCCGAACCCGCACCGGTACCAGAAAGCACTGAGGTCTCCGTCGAGTCCCAAGTGCTCGAAAACCTCAAGAAAAAAGAGGCCGAGGTCCACGACCTCACAGTCAGTCTTAATTTCTCTTTCGAGCGCCCTCGCTCACTCCCCGTCCATGCAGAGTCGGCTACGGTACCTCCAGGCAGACTTTCTGAACCTTCAGCGCAACGCTGCCCGTGAAAAGGAGCAACAGCGCGACTTTGCTATCACTCGCTTTGCAGGCAACCTCCTTGAAACGGTCGACGTCCTTGCACTTGCCCTCAAATCCGTTCCCACCGCTGCTCTCCATTCGGACTCTTCCTCCCCAAATCCTTCCACTTCCTCCGATGGCCCCGCCAAGTCTGCTCAGGAGTATCTCACAGAGCTACATCAAGGTGTAGAAATGACTCACCGCCTACTCCTCTCCACCCTCTTCAAGTACCATGTCAAATCCTTCGATCCCATAGGAGAAAAGTTTGATCCTAACCGGCATGAGGCCATGTATCAGGCTCCCATACCGGGTAAAGAACCCGGAACCATTATCGAGTGCCAAAAGACGGGTTACATGATCAAGGACCGGCTTTTGCGCGCAGCTCAAGTCGGTGTCGCTCAGGACGCCTCATGATACCTTGGTCCTAGTCCCCGCCACCTCATTCAGACAATCCAGTACGCATGGAGCTGGATGAGGATATATGCATCGTACGATAGACATATTCTAGTACGAATAATTCAACGAATCTCTACTCCAAAGCGATCTCGCAACCTTGACGTGACCTGGGCATGCAGGGTATTCGTTTCGTCATTCGTCAACGACCTAGCGCGGGTTAACACAAGCACCCAAGGGGGAACCGTGATGCCATACCTGTCCATCGAGCAATAGTTTATTCGATAACAAACGCTCTTCCGACCTGTTTCCGGATGGGTGAAACTGTCCATCTGTTGCCTGTCAGGCCATCACGAAAAAAGAAATAAGACAGCTAAAGATGCTGACCATCTTGACGTCTTCGACGATATCGCCTGCCACATCTCGGACGAGGTCGCAAAAGTCGTTATCGTGGAGCTCCGTACTTTCGGGTAGCCAGAAGCTGACGTCCTTGAAGCAAGCAGGGTATTTCGAGTATGGTCGAAACGTTGTAATCTCGCCTTGCTTGAATTGCGTGAGGAATCGGGGATCTTGAGACCAGAATAGGCGAATATCGGGAATGGAATAAAGGATCATCGCTATGCGCTCGAGTCCGAGGCCAAACGCCCACCCAAGCTTGTCCCGCACATCTGAGGAAGGGTCAGGGTGTTGAGCGACTGTTGGCGATAAAGCACTTGCTCGCGTTATCCAGCGTCGGCTGATAGATGACACCGCACCCGAGGATCTCGAGCCATCTTCCACGGAAGAAGACCTCGACCTCGAAACTTGGGGTCGTCCAAGGAAAGGTCGCTTCGATCCATCTTACCCGAAGCGGATTGTGGGGTGTCGCAGCAACACGGTCACCAAAGAGGGTCAGTATGAGACTGTTGAGCGAGAGCTTCAGGTTCTTAGCGATCAGTTGCGTGTGTTTTGGGTCGTGTGCGGCTTGGCATGGATTGGTGGGCGAGAGGTGGGGTACGTCTTCGATGAGGATGTTGGACCGCTGCAAGTGTGCTTGCAACACCTCGTTGTCATCTTCGATGTCTTTCATGCCATTTAGGTCGGCAGAGACGATGCGCGCGCCTTCGGTTTGGTGGAAGACGGGATAATGGGAGCCATCTATTTCGTCGCGTCGGTAGACGTCGGCGGTGAGAAGCCATTTTGTTTCACCTCGTCCGAATACTTCGACTTCGTGGGCAGAGGTGTGGGTGCGGAGCATGAGGTCCTTGTTGATGTAGTAGCTGTCTGTGACAGCACGACCGGGATGATCGGCGGGAAAAGAGAGGAGGTCAAAGTTTTGGTACGGGGTGACGAGCGGTGAGAGCGATGAAAGGTGGGCATAGCAGGGGAAGTGAGACTCAATGAGGCCGCGGAGGGTGCTGAGCGGGTGTGCGGGCTGGGTGTGCAATCTGAGCGGGAGCTTGGCGAGGATAGTCGGTGTGACGTTGGTCATATCGTCAACGGGATATTCTCGCCCGAGCACGCTCACCGCTGGTGGGCGCGTCAGCGGAACGACGGCGACGCGACGGAGCGCGACGGAGAACCGCATCTCGTCGACGTGAAGGACAGCAGGCGCGTTTGTTTTGGTATGTTATGTCGACAGCTTGACAATGTCGTCCAAGCACGCCAGCCAGGTAAGTCAACCCTCTCGTCCGTCGCTGTACCCGCGTTGACGACGACAGCAACCAAGACGTAAAGCTTCCACGAAACGGTTCCTCGTCCATTCCGACGACGACGACGACGAACCCGCTACCCAGAAACCGAAGCGTCCGCGCACTGCTCATTCTGATCCACCACTCTCAGCCATCACCACGCCATACGATGATGGCGACATGGACGTAGACATCGACGCATTCCGTGACTCTCCACCGCACTCCCTTAGTGTCACCGATGATAGAGATGACCACTTAGCTCAGGCTACAGCGTCCAAGAAGCGCAAAAAGTCAACCGTCAGTGTTCCATCCACCAAGAAGCCCGCAGCCTACTCGGATGACGATGCGAGCCACGACCACATTGATCACGACTCTTTGGAGGACCTGACTGACCTCGACTCTCCCCTCTCCGAGGTCTCAGATTCTGAACCGGACACCCCTCCCCAGCGTGGCACCTCGAAGGCGACACCCAATACCAGTAAGAGGAAGTCCGGGAAAGCAAAACCTGGGCAGTTCAAAGGCGCGAAAGGGAGTAAAGACAAGGAAAGAGACAGAGAGATCCTCATGAAGGACGAGCGCAAGTTGGCTGTTCCCACTGCCACAATATCTCGAGCATCCAGCGCTGCAGCTCAGAGTCAGCCATCGGATCTATTCGTCAACGATGACCTCGCTTCTTCCTCCGCGGTAGATTCTTTGCCCGATGCAACGCAATCCACACAGGACCCACTCAGTCAGACTATCCCAAAGAAGCGCAAGCTTCCAACAATCAAGAAAAACAAGACGACGGGTAGTGGGACGGGTACGTCAATTCCCACCTCTACGACACAAAAACCGCCGTCGCATGTTCAAGTAGCAAAGCCTTCGTTGCCGGCATCGGAACAACGAAAACAAGCACTAACAGGAGTGCGAGACGTCGACTTGGGCGACTCGAAAATATATGCGGAACTATTCAAGGGGGTAAGTTTCGATTCTTACGAATCTTTCGACAACTCATCTGCCGACCAGGCCGGTGGAAACACCCCCAGGTCGGGTTTGAAGAACGCAGAGGAGCGGCGGAAAGAGTTGGACAGAATGAGAGACGAAGCAAGGGCGAAGCGTGCCGAAGAAATGGTAAAGTGAAATGGATGGACTGAGCATGTTGACTCTGACGAGCCATCTGTGCAGAAGTTTACCTTTGATCTGCAGTCTCAAGGTGACAAGATTGCGCGTTTCGAACAACGGTTGCGTGCCGAGAACAGCACAGCGCTTCTCCCAAATTTTCTCGCTGCGAAATTTCGGGACGAATGGGAACAGGAACGGCGCAGTAAACGAGCGACACCCAAGGAAGACGGAGAGGCCTGACCGTTGGTACCGTGTGCTGCTGCTGCCATTTCTGAGACGTAACGTACTGATGAGCTGCAAGTATCTACTTTGGCGGAGTGCCCTCGGATGCACTCAATGAATTAGTTGTGCTGGTGCATGAACGAAGTATTTGAACGACACAGGTGTCAAACCATTTTCTGTCGGCCTTTTTCTTGGACGACGTGGACGACTTCTGGGCGCTAGCGTCGTCGACACTGAGGGCACGGTGCTGAGTCGTGAGGTCGTCGGTGATAGGAAGGAAGGCGGCCAATTGTGATTGGAGTGAGGTAATGATGCTGGCGAGTTCGAGGAGCTGTTCGCGAAGATAGGCGAGGTCGTTGTGTGGGGAGTAGAGCGCGGCGACGAGATCGTCGGATGTAGTGAGGAGGAGATTGGATTGTGTGAGGAGGGAGTCGAACGCGGAGACGGGTACGGGTGATGGGTGAGGTAGGATGTCGAGAAAGATGCGTTTGTGAAGGAGGGTAGTGAGACGCAAAAGTTGATGGACCTGGGGGGAAGACTTGAGAAGGAGACGGTTGAAAAGTGGATGGGGTACGATACACTGTTTGCGCGTGCGAGCTGGCCCTTGTCCATGGCGGATGTTATACCGATGTCGTCCCATCCGTCGTCGATTTGTTTGTCTGAGTCGTCTGATTCAGCATCTCTGATCATGTCAGTGATTTCCCGGAAATTGTCGTCGAGGGAGTCCCTGTCCGATTGCCAAGCACGATACACGGCTGTCTGGTTGTCCTTGGGTATGCCAGACGGGCCTCTTGCGTTTGCGATGAGGTCGTGGAGGGCGGCAGTACGAACGAGATACTCCTCGCCGGCTGCGCCAGCGCCAGCGAGCTGTGGGCCGCGGGCAGCGTTGTTGAGAAAGGTCTGTATGAGGGCACGGAGTGCGTCGGTGATGTCACTTATGCGGGATCTGACGTCTTTGACGAGGGTGGCGCCGTGGATGTCCTCATGGAGGAGACGTGTGCAGTGGGCGAGCTTGAGGGGATGCTGGGCGAGATCGTCGAGGACGGGGATGGTTGCGGAGTAGGCAGGGGACGATGGTTTGAGTGCGAGGGCGAGTTTCGTGGCGACGTGGTGGATGAGGGCGAGGAGGGCGTCGATGTCGCTGAGGATGAGATGGAGAGGGGCGGCGTCATGATCGGAGGCGCCGATGGCGGAGAGCGCGTCTGTGCATGACTGGGACACGCGCGCGAGGGCGGCGATGGCTGTGGGCGGGTCAGATATTTTATATATTTTATATTTCTACTCACCGCGCTGTTTGTCGGTCGACATCGGTGTGTATTACGTAACTCGTGTCTCTTGACCATGTTCAAGCTCGGGTTGGCCTGTCTCCGCCAGAGAGCGGCCCTCCCTTTTAGACACCCCGTCTCTCTCCGTCTTCCCAGGTGCTCTCCCGCCGTACAAATACGCAGACACGTCTCCTTCTTTCCCTGGTCCGTCACTCCTTCTCCCCCCCCACCCTCCCTCGACACCGCCGCAGAGATCGCCGCTCTCGAGGCACGCGCCAATGCCAGCCCGCACGACATACCGAAACAGCTCGCCTTCTTCAATGCCCTGATTGAAACCCGGACAAGGGAGGGTTACCACACCGTCATCGACCGCTGGGAGCACACCGTCGAACGCGTACGTCTCTTCCTCTCCCTTTGTCCTCTCTCATTCTCTCCACAGAACCCCTCTTCACCCCTCCTCCGCTCCGATGCCGCATTTGAGGTCTATCTCGACGCACTCGCCAGTTCCGGACGACAGCCGTCCATAGAGAACGCCGTCCGCAAACGACAGTCCCTCCTCGACGTTTCCCCTCCTTCTCCTCCGTCTTCTCATACCGACACCTCCCCTTCCGAGATTGCCTCCCCTTCCGACCATCCTCCCCTTTCGCCACAGTCGCGTAGCGAGAAAATTGCCGCCGAGTTGCTTGCCAGACGAGCCAACTCTACTTCCGACACCGCACATGACCCACCCCCTGCTAATCCGTCCCTCGCAAACCTCGCTGCTGC
>JBBPTY010000031.1:0-43809 GCA_038094335.1 Tylopilus aff. striatulus | reverse complement strand
ATGTGCGAACAAAAGTGGTATAGTTCTTCTTTATCGACGTGATCGCCTTCCCCACAACCCACACGGAACTAGTAATTACTGCGAGGGAGTGGATCGCTACAACGCAAGCCAAGATGGTTGTGTGCACCTCATTATAATTCCGACATCCAATGATCCAATGAGTGTATACGAATGTGTCTTAAATTACCAGCAGGACAATGCGTGTGCCATCAAATTTACTCAAAGGTCTGGCGACGGTGGTGATCCATGCTCTCCGCTGCTTACCCTTCCCTGACGTCCCAACGCGAACCGCAAATATCGCGAAAATCGACGATTTTGCTGCATGGATGTGGTTGAATCGCGATTACGATTGCCTGAAGGTGATCCCCCGGCTATGATAGTTTCTAGTGCACGGAAGTCTGATGCATGATTCCGATCAATGCCTTGCGCCACACGTCGAGTACATGGTACCTCACCTTGTCTACATATTGGACAAGATCCCGAAAGCTCGAGAAGCCAAGGGTCCACGCAAGACTGATGGAACCGGTGCTTTCCTTCGCACGGGAGTACTCGTAGGTCGTCTCCTTCTTCGAAGTCGACGATACAGATCGGACATGTCTCCCGGCCGATGGACTCTGGTACTATTTCGTGTGAAGATGCAGGCACGCGTGATGCCCCTTGATCCGCGGTATTGGTTTGAGATGGAGAATCAACGTGATCTGTTCCCACTGATATCGGACTGTCCTCTTGAGCCGTCGTAGCGCCTGCCTCCTCCTGGGGGCATCCGTCGTGCTCTGTTACATTACTCAATTGCGCTAATTGCAAAGAGTTGGGTGGAGGTGGAGCAATACTAGATTCAGTTTGCACAGGTGCTGATTCGACGTCCTTGGGACGGGGGAAGCCTGTCGCATTTCCAGAAGAGCCGAACTTGACGACCGGGAAAGTGTCCAGGATTGCTCTCCCAAGGCCCCCTGCCCGACTTTGCCCACCACCGAGTTGCGGATCTGCACGACGAGGACCATATCTCTCGGGGTGTCTCATAGCCCTGATCGCCTACGTCTCCGTGAGTGACGTGTGAGCTAGCTGTTAGTAATGTGACTTACCCCAGATACGATTACGCCACAAAATAAAGCAGATACACAGCCAGTGATAGCATACAAAATTATCCTGTGAAGGAATCAGAAGTGTCCGGTTCCATGAGCGAACCCCATACATCGCAACACCAGTTTCATTAGGGCTAGTATCATTTGTTGCCGCCGCAGGACTCGTATCATTGGCATCGGCTTGCAACCCACTGCTGGGCGTACCACCGCTGCTTGTATTGTAAGCTGGCAGAGTGGCAAACAAGAAGCCGGGTGCGGCCGGACGGCTGGAGGTGATGGTGTTGTTGATCGCTTGCGCGGCGTCGTTTAGCATCGTGGGATTATAATATCCGTAATATGTTTCCCTTGAGGGTCCAAATTGGCCGAATTCGTATTCAATATGGCTGAGAAAGCTCCGACGTTGACCCAAGTTACGTGTGCAGAAAGCGGAACTAGACGAACCGAGAGGCGTTCAAAGATTGAGTAGTGAAAACGTTCAAAGGTGAGTGTTGATAACTTAGATTGATCACACATGTTTCCGAAGAGAGAGAGTACAATATCTAGCTCCAAGGATTCATCCAGAACACATGCGTCATAACAAGAATCAAACTTACGGCTGATCGTGCCCCATGGCCTTTGGCGATGCTGAAGATATCGGTGTCGTGAGAGGGATGCGTCGAGTTGGAATCACAGGATATAAGAGCAATCCATGGTGTATTCGCTACAGCGAGACGCGTTTAATAGCGGCGACACAAACGAATGCTCGCACGCACTGGTTTCGTCGCTGGCGTTGTCCTCCGTGAAATGTACAAGAATACCCTTTGCGAACGTTAGCGGTGCGAGAATGCAACGGCGCCGAGTACCCACTTGACTGGGTTCATTGTTGGCGTTTGAACCAACCAGCTGGGGTGAGACGACCTCCCAGTCGGACCTCAAGGACCAACATCATGTCAGGGGATCGACCTGCAAGGACACGGATTTGATACCCACCCATCCGAGAACCACTGTAAGTGAAGTCTAGGATTAGCTTGACTTGGTTGTAGCGTGACATTGGAAGGGTGGGCTGGTATGTACCCGTGCACTTGTACTAGCAGACAAAGGAAAGCGACCTGCACGAACAAGTAAGAGAGAAACGACATGGTCGGATGGCAAGACCGTCGACCTCGATGCGAGGCACGATCAGTGCAACTTTTGTGTGCGACCTTTCGGGGGTGCGAGGACCCTCTTATTAGTCATGGACAAAGCTGGTTTAGTGCCGACCAAACAAGCCCATACAATACTAAGCCTGTTTCAAATTCAACAGCTGTGCAACACCGGACCACCACTCGATCGTCAATGTGCCTTGCCACAGTGCTCCGAGCCTCCGGTCCAGCACAGGTCCTGCTTGCAATAAACAGAGTCAGCCAGGACGTGTCGATCGTGCCGTAGTGCCGCAACACATGCCTAGGGATATATGCCATTCGCTGGTACATGCTAGAATACATCGGGTTCACAGGACTACTCAGCCCTCGCGAACAACATCTTTGACGGCAGCAGCAAAAATTTCACAGCCCTTGGCAAGGTCTGCCTGCGAAATGTTTAATGGTGGGATGAACCTGATGACCTCGTATATCGAAGTGGTCAAAATCAGCAAGCCATTTTCCAGGCACCGTCTCGCCACACGCGTTGCGAGACCCTTGGGTGCTGATGGATTCAGTGCAGGATCTCCGGATGCATATGATGGAGAAGCAAACTCAACCCCAACCATCAACCCAGTCCCGCGAACATCAACAATGTTCAGGCCAATTGTGGGGTCATTGCGGAGACTATTTAACTGTGCAAACAGCTCTTGTGACCTGGAAGTTAAAACGTGAGCGGAATATAGCACACAGGAAGGGATATGTACCGTGCTGCAACATTATCCAAAATCTTCTCTTCCTCAAAGACCTCGGCAACGGCCACAGCAGCTGCGCAAGAGACCGGGTTACCAGCGTACGTACCCCCCTATAAAATAAGATGAGCTATGATTAAAGCCAGCGAGGGGTGGTATCACCATCGACCCGGGCTTTAATCGATCGGTTAGATCCTTCCGGCTCACTACAGCACTCAGCGGAAACCCGTTCGCAAGGCCCTTCGTTCAAGTAGGTCAATGATGTCGAGCTTGATTCGCCTCGAGAGTTTCACCTTGGCCATTGTCATGATGTCCGGACGAACACCACTGTATTCAATGTTGAAAAGTTTACCTGTCCTACCAAACCCACTTTGTACTTCATCAATGATGAGCATGATACCATGCTCGTCACAGATCCTGCGGACACCTCGCAAAAAGCTAGCCGGGGAGGGAACATAACCTCCTTCACCCAACACTGGCTCGATCAGGATGGCGGCCGTATCCCTTGGTGCCGACTGTTGTTTCAGAACCAGTTCCAACTGGTACAGGGATAGTCTGACAAGGTCTTCACTGGTGTTTGGTGGGAGGCCAAACTGGTGCCAGTAAGGAAACGGGGTGCTAAACACGCCAGACTGAAAATGATTTAGTCGTACAGATAACGCAGTCTGGCGGTACAACCTACCATCAGGGGGAAGAAACCTTCGCTGTAGATAGTTTTACTCTTTGTGACAGCCATTGCACCATAGGTACGGCCGTGATATCCACCTGAACGCGATGAGAATGATACACGACCGATCGGCAGCCGGACCGACAACGCATACCTTGCATGCTGATGATATTCTGCCGGCCGGTGATAGAGCGTGCCATCTTCAATGATGCTTCGATGGCCTCGGAGCCCGAGTTCCAAAAGTAAAACGAGTCGAGGGAGGGGTCGGGCATGACTGGAAGAAGCTTTTCGATGAGACGAAGGTATGGGCGATGGAAAGCAATGCTGCACTGCCATAAAAATGATTAAAATATAGGAGGAGGCGATGAAATAAGGTGTTACTTGGCCATGAACGAGGCTTGTACATTGATCCGCAGCGGCCATGCTGACTTTTGGGTGACAATGGCCTCAATGCAGTGTCAGCTGGACGTCTCGGAGGAAGGCATAAATTGCACACTAACCCAGATTTGTTACGCCGATACCACAGCTAAAGTCGAGAATACGCCGGCCGTCTTCGAAACAGAGATATGAACCCTCCCCTTTGCTCATGATCCCTTGGGTTAATCTTCCAATACCGGCGGTGACATGACGCTGGCCAAATGCTACTAAATTATCTGACAAGGTCGCCACGCTTCTGGTCCCCTGTCTGACTCGGCTAGAAGGTTGGCAGTGAACTTTATACATGTGATGCAGACATACACTCCATGAACAGGCTTGCTAACCGAGTAGCATGATGCTGATTTCAGTAGCTCGAGTTTCTTGCGAGAGAACAGGATCCGTGTGAGTGTCATCTTGTCGTAGACGTCGTGGGTGGAAAAGTCAGCTGAATTTATATATATCTGAGCCCGAGCTATCTCTTTGCTAAATATTCCCAGCACCGCTCATAGGAGCTTGCCGACGGGACTCAATCCGTCAAACCCATTCTGCCTCCTGTCGTACACCAGGTTCCCGCGTAAAAACGTCTGCTCCACGACTCCTTTGAGCACTAGCCCTTCATATGCAGAAAGCTTGTTCTTAAAGTACATTTGTTGCTTCGACACCTGTGGTCGCGTGTCAGGGACATGAAGAGGCAAACACGCGAGAGAACGAATGTAGACCTTGAATTCGGCTTCGGCGTCCCAAACTACAAGGTCTCCGTCAAAACCGACGGCCAACGACCCTTTGAATGTGTCCAGTCCCGCATGCTCTGCTGTCCGTTTGCTCACCCAGTTCACGATCTGCTTCAGCGAGGCCCCCCTTTCCGGTTTCCTACCTTCTGACCATAGGAGACTCAACCCAAGACCGAGACTGTTGATTCCTCCCCATGCTGCCATGATATCCCCTTCTTCGACTTTCTTCAGCGCTATCACACAGGGACTATGATCCGACACCACGCAGTCGATATCTCCAGCCAGCAACGCCTTCCACAGTTGGTCACGGTTGGATTCATTGCGAATCGGAGGGCAACACTTGAACTCTGGGTGCCCGTTCGGAATGTCGTTCGTGGAGAGACATAAATAATGAAAGCAAGTTTCTACTGTCAGTTTCAATCCCTTTTCCTTGGTAGCTCGGATGGTGGCAAGAGCCGAAGACGCCGAAAGGTGTACGATGTGACACCGGAGCGATGGGTATTTCTCTTGGAGGCGGGCGATCAATCTAATAGCATTCACTTCCAGGGCCTCGGGTCGCGAAGCCAGGAAAGTTTCGTAAAGCGTTGGATCAGCTACATCATGTTGATCGGTGGACCCGGAGCAGTCATCCAGTTCCGCATGAAACAGCAGGGTGGTCGGCTCATTCTGATATTTGAATCAGGATCAGGGTGGTACCGCTCTGCTGGGCTCCCTGACCTCTAATTCTTTCATGTGATCCAACAGATCGTGCTCGGAAACGCACGGGAATTCCTGCATGCTTGTCAGCGAGCTTATCGTCTTCCGAATCCATCGAAAGTTGGGCGTACCTCTACCCCACTGTCTATCAGAAAGCATTTGAAGCCTTTAACTCCGCAAGCGATAAGTGGCTTGAGGTCTTGCTGATCCACACTCAGAAGAGTGTACTCAGGTTGAAACGTAGGATACCTACTTGGTTCCCTGGAATGACTCCTCCCCAGAATGCAACATCTGCCCAACACTGACCCCGTGCGACGTTGCGCTTGATCTCTAGGTTTTCCACAGTCGTTGTCGGTGGAATGGAATTTAGGGGCATGTCCACCACAGTCGTGACACCCCCAGAGACTGCAGCCCTAGTGCCAGTCCAGAAGCCTTCCCACTCTGTCCGACCAGGTTCATTCAAGTGTACATGCGCACTAGAAAGATCAAGAAGTTTAATCGAGTCCCTGCAACTGTACACGACGGCACCCACTCTACAAGACCAGGGAGCACATGCTCATCGCCGACGTCGAGCACTTGGGTGTTTGGGGATGCCACCGCATCGTTGCCGAGATAGTTCAACTCGATGGACACGATCTTTCCCGAGATGCGATCGACCGTGATGGTCGCTGGCTGGGGATCGCCAGATGGCAAGAGCACATTCTTGCTGGTAACTTTTAGGTATCGAGGAGTAGACATCGTGAGGAGATGGCAAGGATCCGTTTGCTCATGCGGTCGGGTGTTACTATCAGCGGCCTATCCATGCACCACGTGTTTCAACCTAGTTACTTTAGTAGATCTCGGTCACGACGACCGACAGAGATGGTTGACGGTGCAGAAAAACCTGCACTCTCCACAACGACCACCCTCGACGTGGCGTCGTCACTGGACCAGCTGCTCTCCCCAAAGGACCGCTCCCCAGCGTCCTTGTCCCCACTGGACTCGGTCGCAGAGTCTGACTACAACGACATCACCCTCGATGACGACTCGCGCTTTTCAACCGTCGCACTCTCCGAGCGCGCCAGCATCGTGTCGGACGCGGCCGCTAAACTAGAACGTCGCTCGACGATATCCTCCGCGCCCTCCAGGGCACTCGCGACACTTCGGCAATTCGCCCACAGACGATCCACGTCGAGCATCGCAACCACAAGCGACGCATCCGGGGGCAACATCCTCGCGCGGCTTGGCATCCAAAGAGCGTACGACGAAAACGACGACCTCGCCGGACCCCGCTCTGCGAGCGGCCCTGGACAACAGCAACTTCACGAAGAGTTCCTTCGTCTGCACCATGAACGGCGGGTTGAGGCAGCGCCTCGCGACGACGATGACGAGAGTGCCATTGATTGGGGTGAGTTTGAAACGTTCGTGTTACTGCATGTGAGTTGGCGCTGATGGCGACGGCATCACACGCAAGACTTCTGGGGCACGGTCATCTCCGGTGTGTTCCATTGGCCTGCTGTCCAGCCGAGCGCCCACATGTCCAACAGATTATCAAGGATATGCCGCTGCCAATTCCGAAAGGCTCGCCAAAGCAATTGAAAAAGGAGTGCCCGATTCACTGCGAGGAATGGTGTGGCAGTTAATGTGTGCCCGACATTGGCGTCCACGTGTCCCTTGCTGACGATAGTTGGCGACAGGGCAGCCTCCAAGGACATGGATCTCGAAAACAGCTATCTTTCGCTCCTGAAGGAGACTAGTCAGCACGAAAAGGCGATTGTCAGAGATCTCGGGAGGTCAGATCCGTAAGCTGTCAGGGTCAGGGTATACCTTTCTGAAGCACCTGTAGAACATTCCCCCACCACCAGTTCTTCACAGATGGGCAAAGTATCGGACAGGAAAATCTGTTCAATGTGCTGAAGGCATATTCTTTGCAAGTCTCTGTTCCTTGACCGATGTAGGATATGCCTGCAACCCTGTGTTTAGGTATGATCCCCAAGTGGGGTACTGTCAAGGATTATCGTTCATTGTTGCAGTACTCTTGTTAAACGTGGGTCCACGCTACATCTCATTCCAAGCAGTACCGACGACCATGATAATAGATGCCGGACGAACAAGCGTTTTGCCTGTTAGTTCGCTTGATGTATACGTATGATCTACGTGGACACTTTTTACCTGAAATGCCAAAATTGCAGTTGCGGCTCGTAAGCTTTATTGCCTTCTACACTGTGCTCAGCTCAGTCTTCTCAGTTTCAGGTACTTTTTTGGATTTGTTGTTTAAATTCCATCGTTCTGAACCCTTCTAGTTTGATAGATTGGTTGAGGAGCTCTTGCCCGTGCTACACTTACATTTTTTGCGACAAGGCGTCAAATCAAGCATGTTCTGTTCGCAATGGTTTCTGACACTGTTCGGCTACAGGTGAGGTCTCATTCACATTCGTATCTGCCACGGCCCGCTTGACAAGAATCAAAGATTTCCACTGGACATTGTGTTCCGAATATATGATAATTGCCTCGCAAGCGGAATCGAGGCAATCTTTGCGTTTAGCATCGTGCTCTTGCAGAAGAACGAAGAAGTGTTGCTCACGCTCAAATTTGACGAGATTTTGAATTTCATGAAGACGAGGGTGTTTGAGCGATACAAGGTAAAGTCGCCTTTCATCTGAGCTCGTACGACGTTTTACCGCAGCCACGATAGATCGGTTCTTTGGACCAAAACGAAGAAACTGGAGAAAATGACCTACATGCAAAATACGACGTGGATCAGTTTGTGCAAGACGCCGTATCATTGAGGATCACACCGTTCATGTTGGATGCCTATGCGCACGAGTATGCTGATCTTGTAAGGGTGCGGGAGGCACACGCTATTGAGGTGGATACCCTTCGGAATAGTAACCGGGCACTCTCTGCCAAAGTGTAAGTGGCCCCATCACTTCAGCGACCGCCATCGTATCATGTCACTGTTAGCAAAGAGCTCGACGCGAGCCTTGCTCAACTGAATGCGGAGCATGTGGACGTGTTGGTAGGCCGTTTCCTTCCTGGCTTCGTCTATCACCAGACTGATTGGCCAGAACCAACTCGTGATGGCTCGACTTCGCAACGAGGAAATAGAGGAAGAACTCGTCCGCTACAAACTACTGTTAGTTCTATTGCTCAGCACACCTGCGTTCGCTGACACTCATTCGGTCGGTTTACTAGCTATGCAGAAGCAATGCATCGAAATGAAGACGCGATGTCTTCTAATCGACTATCCAAATCTCAAGCAGACCGCAGAGGAAGTGGGCGTACTTGAGCTCGAATCAACGAGTCACAGCCTCGCATCATTATTATTTAACCCTTACAACACATACCATCGGAGTTCTAGAATCAATACCGATCTCAATGCCCTAGTATTTACAAGTGTCCTTTTAGTCACACTTTGGTAGACCTCTGCGCGAGCTGAATCTGGATCCAGCCATTCAATGCTACGATTGAGCCCCATCGTGCGTCGCACTTACCTCTTCCTTGTGAATGGTTCGCAACTCTCCTGGAGCTGTAGCCTTGCCCATGACGGCGCTGGCGGCAACTTGAACGGCACGAGAGATACGGGACTGCTCAGAAATCCAATACTTGATCTCGTCGGGAATGACTTCAATGACCGCAACGCGAGGGTCCGCTTCGTCGCCCTTGTGCACGCCGTCCCCGAGGTTGCCAATGTAACCCGACACCCTACCCGGAAACTGATGAGCATCTAAGAATGACCGAGCTCTTGGCAGGCTCACATGTAAGACCAATGATTGTGAATGAGCTCCTTGTCTTGTGTGACTCGCGCTCTTCCAGAGTAAGATGCCCAGTCGCTCGACGAAGGGTCAAAAAAGGAGACGTTGACGTGGGAGTCGTTCTCGATCTCTTCACACTTGGAGGAGACGTTGTTGGCGAGGAAAATGAGATTCAACTGGGGGTCGCGAGACACTACGGGGGATGTGAGCCAGGAAAAAGGGCTGTCAGGGGCACTTCGAGCGTACCATTCGCAGGGGTCATGGCACGCGAATGAAGATTACCGTTGGAATCACGGGTAACCAGCATCCCGGTTTGAGCAGCCTTGACTACTTGATGTAAATCTGATAAAGTGAAAGGGGTCAATGAATCGCACGGCACAAACGACGGTCGAGCGGGCAACCTGCAATCTTCTGGAGGATCGGAACATCCTTGCTCTCTGCGATGCGAGAGTAGGGGTCAAGGCGAGCGCGTTGTTCTGTAGTGATGACCATGTTGAGAGATGGACAATTGAGATCGGACTGAACTCTTGAATACTGTATATCTGCTCATTGGGATGTGACGTCATGCCACAGTACGTCATAGTCTCTGACGGGGACAGTCTCGTTGGGTGTCGTTACAGTACAATACAAGCAATTCGTGGCTAAATGATACAGTTAGTCAAGAGCATGACACCACAACAGTCGCTCCAGTTCGTATGTATCATGAGTACATGAGCAAGGTCACGAGGAGACATGAATAGATGGCTGTGGACCCACGTTCTGATTTGGCGCCTCCTCTGCTTCCCAGGTGCCGGGTATCAATATGAACGGAAGCAACCACGTAGCCGTCAGAACGACGCCATAACCTGGAATTTGCTCAGCGAAGTTGGCTCGCAGCGACCAGGATTCCTAACCTTTATCAAAACTTCTAATTGCAGACCAACTCCATGCAATGAAACCGCCAATGTAACCCACATAAGGGACCAAGTGGCGAAGAATAGTCACACCGGGGTGCATCTGGGGCGGGAGCAACGCAATCGGAAGATGTTCCATGAGCCACTGCAGAGCGGTCGTTATTATCGCGGCCCGCTTTGCGGCTTCGAGTTGCCTGTTGTTGAGAATATCTAGCACTGGAGGCGGGAGATAACTGGTATGGATGTCAGATCAACTGCGGCGTAAGACACGCGACTACACTTACACCCGAAATCCCCACCACATTGTCTGGACGGAAATTTTCGTAGGAGAAGGTAGCCAGATACGGTACTCCTTCACCGGCGTAGCAGTGGGAGGCGGTTGCGCCGCGCCGGTGGGCTCAGGAGCACCCGCTGGTTCGCTTTCCTGCTGCCTGGCGCCAGCTGCATCACCACCACGACCCATCAACACTTGATCTATGGATTCTAAGGGCAGCGGAACGAAATGTGGCGAGGGGCTGCGTAGACCACGAGCCACCAAGGCCTCTTCGGTAGACGTCGGGGGTAACGGAGAGAAACGTGGCAAGGGGGTGCGTAGACCGTTGGCGATCCAGGCTTCATCGACGGGTGCCAGAGGTAATGGAGAGAAACGCGGCGAAGGACTGTGTAGACCATGGGCCACCCAGGGCGCATCCAAGGTGTTAATATCCAAAGACAACGGAGAAAAACGCGGCGAGGGGCTGCGCAGTCCACGAGCCACCAGGCTTTCCTCGACAGAGTCCACGGGCAAGGGGACATACCGAGGTGGGGGGCTGCGAGGACCACGGCCTGCTAGGGCCTCATCGAGGGACTCGGAGGGTAGCGGACTGTAGTATGGCTGCGGAGTACGTATCTCTTCGCCATCTCCGTTTATAGATATGATCTCTGAACAGGCAATCTCGACCTCTG
This sequence comes from Tylopilus aff. striatulus, assembly GCA_038094335.1. Taxonomy (NCBI): domain Eukaryota; kingdom Fungi; phylum Basidiomycota; class Agaricomycetes; order Boletales; family Boletaceae; genus Tylopilus; species Tylopilus aff. striatulus. The sequence goes on along the minus strand of JBBPTY010000031.1, from coordinate 32,795 downwards.
AGGATTCATCTGGTTCCAATGGGCCATACATCATGACGGAGTTGTTGTCATCAATGCAGTCCAAGATTTGGTCCCGCGACGGCTGGTCCGGTGAGCCAGCCGGCTTGTTAAACGGCAGCCGTAAGTTATCCCAGGTAAGCCGAAGCGATTTCCAAGCGTTGTCAAATACACCGTTCTCGAAGCTAGGGAGCGATAATGAAATGGGAGAATGCGTGGTTTGTGTAGGGGAAGGGACGTCTTCAGTTTTGCTGGTGGGAACGGTGGCTGGACTAGAATCGTTGGATGGAGAGGAACTTGAAGCAGTACTGGGTGAAAAGGCGGGGAGTGTGGAGAACATGTCCTGCATTCTCTTCGCGAGTGTGCTGGGGGCAGTAGGCTCGGCGGGTGATTGCGCAGGGCTATCGGCCAATGCTGCATCGGCATTCCCGTCCACGTTCTGCGTGTCTATGGGGGTTTGAATTATGGATAAGGTAGGTGATGTCGAGTATTCGACGAGATCAGCATCGTTGCCGCTGACCTGCGTTGTAGCACGGCGGTGTGTGAGCTTCGTGAAACTTCGTTCAATCCCTGCTGTGTATTTGGACATCCATCCGACGGGAATCTGTTCTGGGCTTGTCTCGGGGTCTGGGACCTCCTGAGCCTTGCTCATCGATTGAGGGAGATGCGGTGTCGAGGGAGAGTCTCTCATCCAGGTAGATGTTGGCGGCGAGGGTGGGCAGCACGCCAAAAACACACTGTGTGGCTGTGTCACACTCCACGATCACAAGTACTGGTGTAACTCAAGGTACGAATAAACAGTCATTATTATCAAACAGTTCCAATGCAACGCGCGGTTGCAGCAATACGGAAGTTCATCGGAACGACCGTGTGTCTGGTTGTGGATCAGCGTCTCTTCGTGTGTAAGTTTGGCTACTCACTCATAATAATTCTGTACTCCACTGCCATCCATAATCAAAACGTCTCCCTGCGAGGACAGTATGAATATGAGCCATTGACGTACTGATAACATATAGTCGAAACTGACATGACGGAGAACCAGAGTCAATACATGAGAAGCACCCTTGCCCTTCGGGCTATCTGCCTTCGCGTGCGCACGGAAATGCATCAGGGCAGCGGACCCCAGGGATAGAGATGCTACAGTGGGCCCTAACTCCTTTTCACTGTCACTGTGGAACTGGCTGTAACTCAGCGGGAAATTTCAACGTACACTACACTGGGCACACTCACGGCCATCTTCTGTCGTTCCATGTACGCCGCAGTGAGAATCTCGTTGAACGGGACATTGGTGCGTAGTGAGAGGCTAGCCCTCTCCTTGATCAACCCCAAGGCTCGTCGGACGCATTCAGGCGCGTCGCAGAAAGGGACCGTTTGTCCCGAACCACCAACATACTGAGGTGGGAGTGAGCATACTTGGCAGCGTTGCGCTGAGCGGGACACACCTGGTATGGTTCCCCAGCTGAGATAGTCACATTATCAACTGGATGTCTCACACGTGGGGAACGACACTTACAATTCTGAGAGAAATAATTAGTGAGTAACAAACCACGCGCTAACCGGACCCATGTTCAACTGAATCAAGCTAACTGTTAAATTAGAATACCTCTATGCTACGTCAAACATCAGTCACAGCTTAGTAGAGCATTGGCTCACTCACGTTTCGTAATGGGTATCGACGAAGCTTCAGTTCACCGGTGGTGGCTTGTTGCTGGTATAATTGAAAGATTTCATCGGCTTCTCCATTGGATAACGGAGTACCGAGAATGAGGTGGATTTGACCTCTGGGGGACATCTACTTTAGTCACACAAAGTACAACGATACTACTTGCCTCCCGAGAGGTAAAGTGAAGGTGAGACGACTAGTGAAGCCTCTGTTTAGTCCAAGGTCAATCAGTTCAACACGGGAGGTGCTGATGCCTGCGGAAACAAAGGTCAGTGTAACTAGAGGTGGCGGCAGCAAGGTAATACCGGTTTCTTTCCCAACTTGCGAATGCATAAACCCTTTTGGGGGACGCTGGTGCCAAAACTCCTTTGGTGTGCGTATCCTACCATTGACCACGTATTGACGCTGACCCGATATTTCAGCGTCAACGGTTCACACAAATTGTTACGTTGCTTACTTTGCAATTGGAACACTCCCAGTGCTCCCATTTAAACCTGTCTATTCCGTTAGACCCGTTAGTAATTTGGGTCATAAGCATACCTGCATGACATTCGACCACACTCCACGCAATGCCAACCTCTGCTGTAGATGTACGTGGTCGTTATTCCACTCGATGTATTGATCACACGGGTGGGGATAATATTTGGCAATCTTTCGAATTTCTGGGGTAATAGTTGTAGGAACTCCTCGCGGTAGTCGAGTTGTTTCGGCTCTTCGCCGTCAATGCTCCAAAACGAACTGCAACGAGGGTTCAAGCACATCCAACCTTGCACGTAAACGAACGGACTGAGCTCCTGGCAATGCTTGCATTGGATACTGGAACCTCCACTTGGATTCATCCCTGAGTTTAAGATGAACAGTGGCTTGTCGAATGTACTTCCTGATGCTCCTTCCCGAGGTAACCACCAGGGTTCACCTTGACCTTCGCACCATTGGAACGCGAATTTCCATCGGACAATACGCCCTGACCCATCACGAGCTGGTTGGCACTCCGCTTTAACGCGGTTAGACAAGCAAGGTGGGGGCAACTTATTGAAAACTCACCCCATGCATGAGATATCCAATACATACCAAGAACGACGTATGTATAATTGTCCGAGGCGAGATCGTAAGGAAAGAGTGCGTATTTATCGTCGGCAAGAAGGACGATAGGCCGGCGTTCCTTACAAGTCCTTAGTAGGGCACGGACTGATATATCCGTGGCTTGTTGGTCTTGATCCAATTGATAACGTCTGGGGGCTCCACGAACGTCGATTATGGATTCAGATTTGCCACCCCTACCCTATGTGTTTAGTTGCATTCAAGGGGTACACAAATCAACACACCCATGCGAGATGATTAATTTGCCGCCATGTCGGAATACGTCCCGGCTGCATTTATAAGCGAGAGATCTCGAGTGAGGAAAAAGGGTCACAAACTTTGCAGCATATGCACCGAGAAGGTAACCCTTGACAATGTCATCCTTGAAGTAGACGCCACCATGATAACAACGGAAATACTCAAAGGACTCGCAGACCTCTTGGCGAGACTTGTCCAAGGTCAGTCGGCATGTTTTGACTCGCATCAAAGCAACTCACTTGAGCCCACAGACGCGGACGAGCTGGGACGGGAGGTCTTGGAGGGGCAGGGGTTACCGCCAGTGGAGGGGCCCGAACCTCACCGTCTTGATTTCCTTCCTCTGGATTATCACCCCCGATTGCGTCATATTCCGCCTCGCACTCCTTATCTTGAGTCCAGTCTGGCATATTTGGTCCGACTGGTTCCCGCAAGACCGCGAGTGCATTGCTCGCCACATCTCGCAAAAGTTGGTCTACATGCTGCAGAGACGGAGCTCCACGAGCGACCGGCGCTGAACATACGTTGCGTACTTTTCGAGGAAGAGGTCGCAACAACCTCTTATCTGGGCCAAGAAATTCGTGAGAGTTGGCCGACACGGTCTGATCTGACACCACGAATGGTGTTTCGAATTCAAGCCGAGTACGCTTCCCTTGTACCTTTCGTTTCGCATTCTCCCGAGCTACCAGCGGACTGATAGCCACTGGAATGGGTCGTTGGGTCGTTGATTCCTGAGCAAGCACAGCCAGGGAGTCGTGGAGGGGCTCAGGTTCCACTCCTGGTCCATTCTCCCGAGTTGACATGGATGCCTGTCGCCTTCGCTTGTTTGCGGGGGGCTGAGGGTCTCCAACCAATGTCTTCTTCTGCGATCTTCGGGTGTTGAAATTTGCTTGGATAAGCAGAGTGGAAACCTTCGACAGCCTTTCGCTGTGACGCATACGGCCACTGTGCGGCAATGCCGCATCGCGTCTACCCTGAACACCGGAACGGGAAGTGAAGACATCGGACTGAGAGGTTGTCATGGATGATTGTGGCTGAGAAATACTGACAGCATCATGAGCGTGCTGCTTGTCTACTCTGTTGTTGACCACAGAAGGAACAGATGATTGGCGAGGATTGGGTACAGTTCGTTTCGAGTGGTGGGAGATTGAGTTGGCAATAGTGACGGCATGAGCGTTTGGCGACTCTCTGTCATCTTCGGACACATCAGAAAGCGCAATGAAGGGTGGTTTCTGAGAACTAGCTTTGCGCTTTCCCTTTTTCGATGCTACCGACGAACATTCACTGAGTGTCGCAACTTCCGATGCAGCAGGCAGCTGTGCATCTGTGGCAGAGGGTGTGGCAAAGGGGGATCCCTGTTGTATCACGGGGCCAACCTTCTTCGAAGGACGTGTCCCATGCTTCGAGTTCGGGTGTGTGGCAGTATTTCCTGTCAATGTGAATCTGAATGCACAGCTGCTGCATCAACGGGTGTGAACCATACCTGCATCAAGCTGATTAACGCGAATCTCAGCCTGGTGGTTCGCTTTCTTTCGGCTGGACGCACGGAGAGCGCGTTGGTTATCTTGACCATTACTTCCGGCACCACTGCCACTTCCTCGGGCAGAGCGCTGATCACACGCCGCGTCGTGTCCGGCTTTCAAGTTGACTGCCTTGATGACGGTAGGACCGAGCCTGTACAAATTAGCATGCTTTTTCATGGCTTCGTCCATGTTTCCTTGTTTGCGCCCTTTATACAGCTCGTACTGGTACTTGAAGAAGGCGTCGTACAACGCATCACCTCCGTCGGATAACGTGAAAGTGCTTTCATCGGAGAGGGCACCTTCAAACACGAAGGTTGCCCACCTCTTGGCTGCGGTAGCTGCCTGTGAGGAAGTGTGAGTGGAATCCCCAATTGTAAAGACACGTAGCGAGTACGTACTTGCACGTCCCGCTTCATTTCCTTGACGAATTCAGAGATGGTCTGCTTGCCCACCGAACGCTGACCGCGCGCGCACTCATACATGATGATATGGCTGCAAAGGGGCTCGTGTTCGAGGAGGGAGGGATCGTCGACGCCCTCGGGTAGGTTCATGTCGAGCAAACTCGACCGTCGACACGAGACGCGTAGTAATTAAACGCCACTCGCGGTTTGAGGGCATTCAACGAGCGAAGGGATACAACTTGATTTGTTTATTTATTTATTTTTTCCCACTGAAAGACGTTGGGAGCTCTTTGGCGCCAAGCCAATAGGATAGCAGCCTCTAGGGTAGCGAGATCTAAGTGGCATATTGACATTTATTTCGAGCCCAAGGCGTGTTGGAGAGCTTCATAAACGTCTGCTTCTATCCGGGCCTCCAGCTTGTCCTCCTCTGACCCATTGCCAGCAGCAACCCTCAACGCCTCCTGCAGGTTAGCACGAACGGCCTGAAACCAATACATCAGCCAAGATGAGCATTCCAAAGAGAATACCAAACCTCAGGCGAGAAAGACTCTAGCAGGGCACCCTCGACAATGTTAATTGTCAGCTTGTTGCCAGGGTGAACGTTTGCAAAGCCACCGGACACTGCAGAATTCAGGAGCAACTCGATGTAGCTTGTCATACTACACACCAAACCATTTTTTCGATGTGTTTCCAGATTCTATCACTTCTACGACACCAGGACGAAGGGGCTCGATAGAAGGGACGTGGTTTGCGAGAATACCCATATCTCCGGTTGCAGCCGAGATGTTTACTTGAACCACGTCCGTAGAAGTGAAGATGGCCTGGCAAGAACTGTCAGAACCGGAAGACGCGAGCGAAAGGTGATGTACTTGGTGCGGTAGGACAAGCGAAAGCTTGATTTTGTCGGAAACCTCGGCGTAGCCGCGTCTCTGAAAACTACGTGCTGCTGGAGCATATTTGGCGGCGGACGAGAGTAAACGCAAGGCAGACATATCTTGAGCAATGCAAGTAGTAGTCGCTTTCCGAGCTGTTGGTCCTCCACATTCGCACTTCGGACAAAGCCGGTCAGGAGAATCACGTGACCGTCCCACAATTCAAATACCTACACAGTGGTAGTATACTTCTCTACTAGTTGTATGGTACATGTTACATGTCTGTACATCGCGTGGTACGTCCACCCATTGTATATCTCTATGGCTCAAACCTCGATTCATGCAGGGAATTAACTGTTGACCGTGTGTAGTCCTGGGGAAGAAGCTCTGGAACACGCAAGACGCCCCTCTCGCTGGGGTTGTCACCGTCAGGAATGCCAAAGCCACATCTTTTAGGTGAGGTACATACATCTCATCAACTGCAACCATGAGGTCGTAATTAATTTCCTGGCTGACCACCGAGTCAAATTTGTATGACGGATGTGATCGGACAAATTCTCGTATCCATCCTGCCGTGGTGTGCAACGAGCCTGGGCAATTGAGGAATACAGCAACCGGGTGAAAACGCAAGCACGTACCATTCGCACGGCGGCGGACGAGATCGAGGTATTTGTCGATCTGCCGTCTCTCGGACGGATCTATCTCGAGCGTTTCAAGATACGCCCTAACGAGGCCAAGTAGACCAATAAACGTAGCACCCTATGATGGTGGAGATTTCGGACCCAAATGCGGCGTAAATATAATAGATCTCTACCTTTCCATTAAATATTTCTTCCATTGACATCTCCTCGTATTCATCTTCAACCGGAGTATCTATAACCAAGGGCGGAGCAGGTATGCGGGGGAAGCAATTCCGCAATTTCCGCTCCTTTGGAATAACACCTTCCTGCGAGTCGATCGGGGAGGAACATTCAGACGACGAAGGGGTATTCAGCGTGGGGGTCATGTGGCCTGGTGGTAGGACATGTTTGCGGAAGAAGAACTTGGCCTGACGAACAGCATCTCGTTTCTGCGCCCTTGACATATTCTCATCAACCTTGTTAACAGTGTTAATTTCAACATGTCAATGAGCAGCGAAATAACACACCATGGAAATGGGAACGTAAAAATTCAGATTGAAAGCAAGGATAGCTCTGGATAAGAGTACAATGAAAACGGCGAATGCGGCATTCTCGAAGTCCGTCAGCTGTACTTCCATGCTGCGAAACTCGACTCGCCAACCAATGGGGGAATTGGGTGGCGGTGGTTTGAAGCGAAGGGTTTGCCAGTTCGTTGATTGGAGGTTCTTACCAACGATGTTGACACGAGGTATCACAGAAGGAGAGGCAGTGCTTACTTCGAAATGATCATTACTAATCTCGTCATCTTGGTGGATGGTTTCGGAGAAGACGACCAAAGGGTCGCGAATAAATATGTGGGATACGTGCTTGGCAAGTAAATCGTCGATACCTATCAACAATAAGACATAGGCGTCACAAAGAAAAGCTCTGCAGTTCTGATACGTACCATGGTCGACGAGACGGGCATAGATTTCTCGATCATATGGTACATCAGTGTCGTTGTATGCTGGCTTATTGTTCCAATCCGTGGATAAATACAGGTCAACGCTGTCGTAGCGCGATTTTGGAATCACGTATTTGTTCTCTTGCAACGGCTACAGGATGGCGTCATCAGTCGCAATCTTTACGTGGAAAACATTTGATCTACCGTGTGACCGCGCTCCTCCGCGGTGCGGTCATCCACACTGCCGGCAATGACATTCCAGCGACAGTCAACGTCGGAGAGATAACCACGCCAGACGGGACTGGCTGCAGTCAGGGCAAGCTGTGCGTGTGCATAAGCTGCGTGTATGCGTCAACGTTTGAATCACACACACCATGATTGGGCCGATTGGAATGAGGGCATCGTACATGCGCCTCGCTTCTTCAATGTTACAGCTCTGGAATGTGAGTTGCAAACAGCAACAACCCATGCCAAAGCCCATTGCATCCAAGTAAATATGATCTATTAAGGCGGCGCCATTCTTTGCCTCTGGTATGCACGTCAGTCATCGGAGTACCTTGTGCGCAGGGGTGTCTCACCTCCATCTTCTGGGTACAGAGAACGGTGCCACGGTATGGTGGGATCGACAAACGGTCTTGGCGTCTTCTCATCAATGAAAATAGGAAGATTGATAGCGACTTTGGAGCCTCTCCTGGTTCTAATATTGGCAGTGAGGGTGCTAGGACAGAATTAGAACATGTGGGGGACAAAGCCGAAAAGGAGCACTGACGGGAAACGCGCATGTGGATTGGTAATCTCTTCTGGCAGGAATAGGCTGTGACTAGACTTGGCATCGTCTGGGTTGAAATAGGGATCCGTAAAAACACCGGTTGCGCCCAGGCGAGGGAAAGAGGTGACCGTGATAGGGATTTCATTGGCGTTCAGATGCCTTCTGGCAAGAAGCCGTCTGGTGTACTAGATCAGGACGGGATAAGATATGAGAGAGGGCAGGTCTTGCCTATAGTGCATATTGGACTCCACGGAAAGTAAATCTTGTATTGAACCTGTGTAGGGAGATCCGGGAGTTGACTCTAACATGTATCTCCCGTACTCGGGATGAAAGGTCGGGATTGACAATCTGACGAGATCGTCTGCGAGCTGCACCCCAGCAGATAACTGAAGCTTACGAATCTGGGGTATCCTCCTTAAGGTCTGTGACAACATTGCTGAGTTTTGCAAGGATCTCAGTCTGACGGAGAGATAGTTTTGCATTTTTTGTCGCGTCATCGAAGGCGATAACCATGTACTCTATCTGAGTAAGACGAATAAGGATCGGTGCGAGAGCCGGAGCCAAACGGGCGATACCTCGTCACCCCAGAGAAGCTCATCACCGTGTCTATCCTTGACCCTGTCCCAGGTGTGGAGGAACTGAGTGATACCGTGCTGCCTGACATGATCGGCATATTTTCTGGCCTCGTCCCAGGTGAGAGGTGTTCCGAGATACAGGAGACCCATTGCGTGAGATAAGCAGGGGATTGCGCAACAAGGAAGATATAGTGGTGGACAATACACCGGATTAGTGGTACATGCGAGACCTTACTCATGCTGTCGCACCATTTGTAAGACGATGACGGTTGTGTTCGGACATCAGCTCTATAAGTAGTAGTTACGACATGTCCAGGTGCTAACGTTATCCATTACCCCCATTGGTCGTCCACTTGAGTATTATCTTGAGTGCGAGCAGAACGTGCCTCAATGCACGTGTCCATGCCTCCTCCTGGCTAAATTGTAGTTTGACCGACGCCTCCCCTATTTTGTCCTTGATAACCCTGCCAAGGCATGGGTCAAGACTGGTTTCCTATTCAGCGTTATCTCACTCACTGGTGTGGGAACTCTACACTCCCGTCCTGTGACTTGACGCAATCCATCAATTGTTTCAGGCACTCTAGGAAAGCTACCATCGCAAAATCAAATCGACGATTATGCAGCAGTCGGCCGAAGTGAAGATCTCCCGATCCATACAATTCGTATGTCGTCTTGTCTCCCGTCGTCCGTTCAATTCGCGAAAAGGAACCCATCGGAATTAAATGATAGCTACGGACGCATGTCAACACTATTTCCAACGAGCCTCATGATGGCTCACTTATCAAATGTAAAGTCAAGTTTCCGCGCGATAGTATACAGTAATAGTAGGGTCTGCCCCCACGCCGCATTAATCTCGGGCCACTCCACCTGCGCTACGTCAAGTGGTTCGCCAGAACAAGATGGCAGAGTCACTCACTGGGATCCCGGGGATACGTCCCAACCGCAGGCCATTTATGGTCCCGAAGACTCCGTCGTGACCGATACAGAATGCATCATTGTAGACGTTGGTACGTTCCAATTTCTCGTACGCGGCATAGTCTGCAGTGTAGGCAGCCCGTAAGGACGCAAGAAGAGCAGCCTGACCAGCAGAAGCTAGCTGATGTTCGTTGTGCGCACGCCAAAATCTAGGGGGCAGTGAACCACGAGCTCGTAATGTATTGAGGGTGCTCACTCGTCTTCCTCTTCTTCTAGAGCTCTTTCCTCCAGCTCCAACGCACGCAGTTCCTCGTCGAGCTGCTCTCTTTCGCGCTCAGCTAGCCGTAATTGCTCGATCGCGATGCGTTCTTCTGATTTCAAGTTCCCGATCCTCTTTTCTGCTTCATCTTTACTCATGTCTTGGCTCCCACGTTCCTTTTCTTTCTTGAGTTCTCTTTCAAAGGCAAGATAACCGTCGCGTTCCTTCTTAGTTTCATCTAGTTGCCTTTGTAAAGAGGAGAGAAGGATTTGCGTGCATTCCGCACACAGCGGATGATCAATGTCCGTACGGGTCGTCAGCAAATTAAAGAGACGCATGGTCGAACGCAAATGATGTGATATAGGTGTCGGATTGGGCTGTTCGGGCTCGGTCTGCGACGGGACTGGTGATGCTGATGATGGCTGTGGCGGTGGACCCCTTGAGACGGCGTTGCTGGAGGGAGTAGGAACGTGTCTGGGAGTAGTGTTAGGGGGTGATGGAGATGGTATGTTGCGTATGACACTGTCTTGCAGGAGCACAAAAGACTCGTTCGGTGCTGGGTAGTTGTGATGGGGTTGCTTCCCTTGTGCACGCGAAGAAAGGGGTGAAGTTGTAGCATTGTCTGTATTCTTTGCATGCTGCCAAACAGCTTTGGATGCGGGAGGAGAAGGCAAGTGGGCCAACTGTTCGGCTTCTGTCATTTGGTGAACACGTGTCGAGGGTGCCGGTGGGAGGGATGCAGCAAGCATGTCATACTGTGAGGGTGAAAGATCTACTAGAGAAGCGTCGAGCTGGGATAGATCGAGTATTAGTTTTGCCTTGGTAGAGCTCAATCGCATACCTGAAGAGGTTCTTTGCATTGCTGGCAGACGAAGCTCATGGCCGAGAGGGTTCAAGGACCCACCTTCCAAAGTGGGATAACCCCTGACCGGGACCGATGAACCACTCCGAGTCCAGCCATGCGCACCTGTGCACCGACCTTCGCGACGACTCACCCAAAAAACGCGCTCCTTAATGTATGGAAGACACGCGCTGCTTTTTTGACATCACCGTAGTAACCTTCTCTCGATCCGTACCCTACCCTGCTATACTTTCTGTACTCCATGGCACACGAAAATCTCATTCAAAGCCGCGGCTCGACGGTTCTTTCTACCTTTCGCTGCAGATCCACACTCATACCGTAATATCCTGCTGCTCCACCTCTGCGCCTGATGGCACTCCTCACATTTCCGTCAGTCTATCATCAGTGTCACTGTGCTGACGGTGCATGCGTGTCCCTCTTTTTTTTGCATCATTCCATTCCCCCACGCGATATCATGGTGGACGCCCTTGTATAAGAGCCTCGAGCTCCAACGGGTCAACTCAAAGTCAGATCATCCCCGCGTCCATATCCGCATCAACTGGCAAGTATCCCATTATCCTTGTCTACGCACCGCCGACCAATGGATAGATGGCCGCTCGTGTCTTTGCCCTCCTCATTGGAGTCGACAACTACAAGTCGGGTCGCATCTGGAACCTTGAGGCCTGTGCCGACGACGCACGCCGTATCAAGCAGTGGCTCAGGCAAGACCTCAACGTCCCTAGCGCTAATATTACTCTCCTCGTCAACAAGGAAGCCACCAAACGCCGCATTGAAGATGTTTTCATGAGCCACCTGGTCAACAATCCCGCAATTTCTCAAGGAGATGCTCTGCTCATCTATTTTGCTGGTCACGGCAGCAGCATATCTGCGCCTAGAGATTGGTGCGAGGGTAAACCACGCCACGCGCAGGTTCTTTGCCCTTATGACCACGACACCAAAGGGCCAGAAGGCCGGGTTGCGGGCATTTCCGATCGCTCTCTATGTTCCATGCTTGGCGAACTTAATGCCGTAAAAGGCGACAACATCACCTTAATTCTTGATTGTTCCTTTGCATCCTCGCGACTCGCCGGGACCCGACAGGATCGACACGGCGTTCGCTGTACTCCAACTGAGAAAGCTCAAAGAGAGGATCTCTTCAGCGGCTTGTGGAGGGGTGCCATCGGCAAGAGGTTTAACGGAGAACATGGATTCTACCAAGATGACTGTTCTACGCATACGCTCCTAGCAGCCTGCAAGCCCGACGAGATAGCGACGGAGTGGAAAGAGGGGGGGAGGTTTACACAGGAATTCTTGGCGATGAAAAAGGCGACACCCCTCCACCAGCTGAAATATTTCGAGATTTCTGAACGCCTCCATCCTGCAGGTCAGGTTCTCCAACATCCAGTCTGCCTAGGCAGATATAAAGATCGCATCCTCTTTGATGGGGTTCCTTTCGTTCCGGACACGACCTTCGTTCCAGTTGAAGGAGACAAGGACGGCCTACGCTTGCACATGGGTGCAATCCACGGCGTCGTAGAGGGCACCGAATTCAGCCTGCACTCTCATAATCGCCGCGGATCCATGAATCCGTCGCTCGATAACTTTCGAGTGTATGCAGTACACCCGACTTGGTCTCTTGCTAGACGTAAAAGCGCTAGTAAACGAGGTGGGCGAGGGTCTTGGGCACGCATCACGCGGTGGAACACGCGGACACCTCTCCGTGTTCACATGAAGAAGACATGTTCATCTATATTCCGGCATATTTTCTGCAGGCCAAGCCCCGATGAGCTGGACGGCATACCCGTCAAAAAGGGGCTTGATGTCGTCGAAGTGGAGAACTCTACATTCGCTCATATATCCGTTGGAGTGCACTCTCGAGCTGTCCGGTTGCAAACCCTCAACCAGCTCGCGCCACTGCCTCACCGGCCGGTGTTGGAGATAGAAAAGAAAGACAAGGAGCGTTCGGCACTTATTTTAGACGAAGCCGCACGTTATCATATGCATCTTCAACGCACGAATCCTGAAAATCCCTTCCGGGGGAAACTCCATCTAGAGCTTTATCTCGTCGATCCTCAGAGCCAGAGGCGAATGGGACAAAACCTTTTAGTTGACGGGAAAGCTGATCTTGTGCGCCGCACGCTGGGAGACTCGTATGCAGTCGTCCTCCGAAACGACTCTGATAGCGATCTCTGGCCATACCTCGCATATATGGATTCGAATGGGGTCGACATTCATCTTCTCTATCACCCACGACCATCTTCCGCTTCCCCCACTCTTTCGAAGCACGGAACATTAGAGATCAAATTAAGGACCCAAGCTTTACCACGTCTCGACTGTGGTTTTTTGAAGCTTTTCGTATCGACTGCATACACCTCTTTAGACATCTTGGAGCAGAGTTCGGTCCCCGTCTACCCATCTCAACCGGAGCTCCTTGTTCCGCAATCTCCTCAGCTCGGATCTGACGGGCAGGAGTGGGACACTGCTCTTGCCACCCTCAATTTCTCGGATGCGACACCAAGGGGGTTTTGGGGGTGACGCGAATAGGAGATTTGTTCAACGGGCTAGACTCGGAACGATACACTTCTAACAGTTTATTTATATGCAGTCTCCGTAGGATGCTGTTCCTCTTATTTACAGTAATACGGATATATTTCACAGCACAGCCACGCTAGATTTGACTCACACGGGCTCTGGCGGCCACGTACTTGCGACTCGGATTGCCATAGAGTCCGCCAGGTTGAAGGAGCATTGCTGTGTGGATGAAGTCCGAGGCTCAACAGCTGCCTCCAGAACCATCTCAAGAGTCTGCCAGTCTTCTCAAGCGTCTTGCAGGTCCCTCGTCCACCAAGGCTGGGTCCGTTTCCCGTCTCAGCGTGCCCCAAACACGACTTCAAAACTGACTCCGCGTCATTCCGTCCAGGCTGGTCCAGGAGCAATGTGAGATCAACCGCATCATCGCAGAGGTCTCGAAAGGCTCCAAATTTTACGAGGCAAGCATCACCCTCGCGCGCGTTTTCCATGGTAGCGCCATGAGTAACCGGTCCCTAGAACGAGAAGCGAAAGGACAAGGAGCTGTCTGAGAAAATCACCCATATCCTCAAGCAGCGTGACGACGCCTTGAAAGGCGCCGATGTCCGTGCGTGATCCTTTTCGAGCGAGTCGCTGTCCGGTCGCCTACACATGCGTTTGCCAGGCGGGATCGAGAGGCAGGTGGACCATATCGTGAGCGAGATGCAAGCACGGGCGTTGCGCGTCTGATTCATGGGGGCCTTGTCCGCAGATTGAGGACCTCGAGCAAGGACGTGACCTCAGCCAAACCATTGTGCACGTGGATATGGACGCGTTTTACGCGAGCGTGGAGCTCCTCGACAACCCGTCCCTGGAGGGGAAGCCGTTTGGTGTACGCGTTCAGAGTCTCAGTCAGTTGCGTCCAGAAGATGACAACACGACTTTCAGGTTGGGGGTGGTGTGCTCTCCACTGCGTCGTACGAAGCGCGCAAGTATGGCGTTCGCTCTGGGATGGCGGGTGAGAGCCAGAGCGGGTCCTCGGCCCTAGTTCTGTCCTAATAGTGTCTCGCAGAATTTGTCGCCAGAAAACTCTGCCCCGATCTCATCGTTGTCAAGCTCAACTTCCGACGCTATTCTGAAATGTCGAAGAGATGCATGACGATCTTCCGGCGATATGACCCCAACATGCTTGCGGCCGGCTGCGATGAGGGGTACCTTGAGTGAGCATTGTGACAATATTCCATGTCGTAGTGTACTCAAGTTCGCAAAGCATAACACAGTATTGCAAGGACCATCAAATCGACGCAGAAACTTGCGTGCAAGAGATGCGGGCCGTTATTTATAGTGAAACCCAGCTCACAGTGAGCGCTGGTATTGCGCCAAACAAGGTGCGAAACTCCCCACGCATTGCTACACCCCAAGCTCACGTCCGTGGGCACCCAGATGCTAGCCAAGGTTGGTGAATGAGTGTATTTCTTGGGTCACCAATTTTCAATACTTGACAGATTTCCTCGGACAAAGTGCGGGTGTTTCGCAATCTCACAGAACTTTGTTCAGTACCTCCAACAGAACAAGCCTAACGGACAATACCGTCTTCCCTTTGACCGCGACGCTATCAAGGGATTCATGCATGACTTGCCTGTACGTAAAGTGCCAGGGGTAGGCAGAGTACACGAAAGACTTCTCGATGCCATTGGCATCAAGGTACGCCCGTATCGTGGCCTTCCGTAGTTTCTGAACGCCTTACCCGAATCTAGAATTGCGGTGACATTTACACTCACAGAGTGACACTCTATTTGATGGATAGGCAGTTTGGCTTGCGATTCTTGCTCAGGACGTATCTCGGCATTGCTTCTAACGTGGTTGAAGCGGGCAGGCGAGAGGAACGGAAGAGTATAGGTGCAGAAAGGTAATGATGCATTGTCCATACTTGATTGTTTGGCGCTGAGTTCGGTATCAGAACATTCCGCGCACTGAGCGATAAACGCATGATTCTTTCGAAGCTTGAGGATGTTGCCGACGAGCTTGCCAAAGACATGGTCTCAGGTGGTTGGACTGGCAAGACGGTTACGTTGAAATACAAACTTGACACTTACCAAGGTAATCCGTCATTCGCTTGCTGGCTATGAACTATCCTTGGGATTGACGGATTCGATTTGAGTTTTCACAAGGGCGAAATCGTTTGACCGTTGGGTCAGTCAGAAGAAGGAAGATCTTTTCGCAGTAAGAGGATCGGTTTGAGACGTGATTTCTTCCTGACGGAGCTGATCTGTCAGATTGGCAAAGAACTCTTACTACCGGAGCTACCTCTCACAGTCCGGTTAATTGGATTGCGAGTAACAAAGCTCAAAGACTTGCATGCTCCGGAACCTGTAGATGGAATCAAGCGTGTAAGTGCCAAGATAATTGGTCGGCAACACGTGTCTGCAATGGCCTATCTAGTTTTTCGAGACTGAAGGAACCTCTCGGAAGAAGGCAAAATTGGAGGCAGATCCACCTAAACTTGAAGAAGATTCGATGCCCGGGTACTACGAGGAAGAGGAACTTGAATTGGGCCATGATGAGCATGATGATCACGACATGGAAAGTTCCGACGACACAATATTCAAACCATCTTCCAAGCCGCCCTCCGGTATTGGTTCCAAAAATACCTTGGCTATGGGCTCCGAGGATGCCGAGAAGGCATCGGGAGCGAGTTCTGGCGGCCAAGAGCGGGCAGAAGATCACACCTGCCCCGTCTGTAACAAACGGCTGAAAGCCGATAACCAAGGGTTCAATGCCCATATTGATTTTTGTTTGAGCAAGGGGGTTATCCTGGAAGCCCAAGTTGAGGCAAACAGTCCCAAGAAACATGGCCAAAAACCAGCGAGTGGTACGAGTAAGAAGAGGAAGCGATGATAAAGTGGGGTCACGTGACACACGGGTAGGAGTAGTATGCCTTATTCAGTTTTATGTCGAGCAGTATGAAAGCATGCAAGCATGTCGCATCCTCCGCAACTCAGTTCAAGTTGCCAATGTAACCATTCGGACAAGTGCTAGTTCTCTGTGTGTCCATTCACGCACTCTCACGAATGCTCACGGAAGTGAACCTCGAACGGTACACGAGCCCGAGGCATCCGCCACTGGAATGTGTGTGTCCGACTTGTTGCAGAAAACCGCGTCTCTCTTGCCGAGAACACTCTCTGCGGCTGGCACTGCGGAATCATCCCTCTTCTGGCGTAGCATCCTCGAAAGGTCCCTCACGGAGCTGAGCTCCAGTCCAGACCAGGTGCTTGTGAAGGCCACCATTGCCGGTGAGTTATTCTTCGGTCGTACTTGCAACTGTCCATCCGAGTGTACTAATCCTACGCTGCCCAGTTGCCGGCTTCGACAAGTGGGCGTCTTCGCGTGACTTGATCACCGCGCTTTTAGAGGACCCTTTCACTTCCGATCCTACATACAGCGATATTCTGCGCAACCGGTGGAAAAATGCACCCAGCTATGTCAATGTCGAGTGAGCACCTCGTCTTTTGCCTTTCAATGCGTGTCAATGAGACCGACGTAGGTATGGTAAACCTGCTGCCTTTGCCGGAGAACTCTATAGCCCATCAGATTGGCTTCGGCGATTCCCACATGCAATTCGACTCATCGAGCTCCCCGACCTTTCCTCCTCGTCCACCATCCGCAACGAGTCGGACACTCTGTTGTTGCACAGCGACGTTCTCTTACTACTCTACGATCCCATCGTCACGTCTTTTTCCGATCTGGCCAGCCGCGCCAGGCACCTGCTCAACAAACCCAATACTATCCTCGTACTCACATCCGGCTCGGATTCGGATGCTCATCGTCAGTTCGTGTCGCAAACCCTGACCGACATGGGGTGTCAACCTGGACACGTTCTGTTCATCGATCCTCGACGCGCGCTGGATGCGGTCACTGCCTTGCAAGCCGACCCAACATCGCCGTCTACGATTGACAGGTACCAAAGAGATACCCTTGTCTCTCGGATATCCACCATCACTATGGCCATCAGCGAGATCTTGACTCCCAAGTCTCCGTCGGAGACGCCTTTGCTGGACCTTCGGCAGGAGACGGTGCTGTCACAGGTCCATAGTTCAATTTCTGCGAGCTTCCGGTCGATCGAGACCGCCAAAGAGGATATTGACTGTCTGGCGAGTAGGATTGATGAGCTGAGCGCTGGAGTACAGAAAGCCCGTGACGACACGAGACGCGACGTGTTCGGCGAGTTGGCGGAGAACAACAAGACCGAGGACGCGTTGTCTCTGGGAACAAAGGCGATGAATACACTCATGGCATCCCTCTCATTTTGGCGAATGGTCTGGCGGGTTGACGAGCTGGCTGCGCTTGTTTCTGCTGCAGTCCAGGCACGGTGGTGCCAAGGGCTCGAACACCAGGTGAGACCGTTTCGGTTGCACTGCCGAGGTAGAACTCACGGCCACCTCCGAAACCAGCTCGTTCTACAAACTGGGCATCTGGAATTCGCCCAAAGAGATCTGTCGCGCGCTGCGTTCGCTCTTGTCTCTGCAGCCCCTCTTCGTTCTTCCGTTCTCGACAATCGACTTCAGCAGCTGATGCACTCCCCGTCGTACACCCTCACGCTAGACAGCCTCACTCGCCCGATACACCATCGTCGCCGTCAGTTGATCGAGCACACCACGACAAAGCTGCACAGAGAGGCACAGAGCGCTGTCATTGGCGCGTTGGGTGGCGTGCTCGGCGGTGCTGGTCTGGGATGGTGGTTAAGCGTCGGCGAACACATTCTCAGCCTGGGCGCAGGCACGGAGATGGGGACTGCAATCGGCTCGGGCGCGCTCCTTGCCGTAGGTGGCATCCGGTGGGCGGTGGGAAAGTGGGAACGTGCCAAGGGGAGATGGGCGCAAGATGCGGCGCGGATTGGTGAGGGTCTCACGCGCGATCTCGAGGTGCGCGTTTGCGCGTGGTTCTCCACGGGGAAAAAATTACTGACCTCGTTGTTCCACAGGGTACTGTTCAGCGGACACTGGACGACAAAGTAACCATCGTAGCGTCTACAGCGTGCAAGGGATTGCAAGACCTGATGGACAGACGTCGCAATGAGATCCACCAATTACATGGCGAGCTTCGTGATTTAGACACCGAGCTCCGCGCATGCGCTCGGCTACTTGCATCACGGATAGAGCCAAGTCCACTCTCTGTACAGGAGGTAAATACAAAATAGATGAGCATTGTTCCGCGATTTGCCCGTTGGCGGTGGTATACATGATGTAATAGATGGTCCTCTCGTCTAAAATCGCGTGATAGTAATCGTCGGTACAGGTCTAGGTTGCGGCGGCTTTGGTGGCGCAGCGTCCTCTGCATCGCTGTCGTCGCCAATGCCAAACAGCTCTTCACGTTCATCCCAGACGTCCGAAAGGCGGTTCACTTTAACTGTCTGTCCCTTGGAAGGTGCTGAAGGCTTTGCCGAGGAGCTGGTAGGTTGGGTGTTGAAAAGAGGGAGGAGTTGCGTGTCTGATGCACCCGGTTCGTCGTCCGAGTAATCTTCGGGGTTCAACGTGTCGTCGGTACTCAGCGGTCGGTACAAACGGGCAATCTGCAGCAGACCCGCATGAGTAAGGTGGAAGAAACGGTATGATGGTCAGCCCTCACTTCTCTCCTGGAACGATAGTGCCTCTCGATATGATAAGCGGTGTACAGACCGATCGTAGAGCCGATCGTATTTGCCTGGGAGTAGGGGCTGTAAGCGAACACAGCCTCCGAAGCTGACGAGAAGGACGGACCACCACGTCACCAAGGTCAAAGTACTTGTACTGACGTGCTGCGTGAGGGGAGGTGAGAATGAGTAATGATCCGAGGGGGACGTACGGGCAACATGGACTGTACGACTTCGCTGACGAATCCACCAAAGAAGAAGCACACGACGGCGGTAAAGATGAGGTTGGCATGACGCCAGAACCATACTCGTCGGGCATCCCTGAATAACGTATTGAGAACTGGGGTGTCTTTTCGGGAGAGCTGGGAAATGCGCACTCGTCGACGTCGAAGATGAAGTAGAACACTGCCGTAGCAACGCAAAAGCAGGTGAGACGAAGGACCTTGTCGTTTAGCGGGAAAGAGGGAACGACGTTGGTGAATCCAAGGAAAGCAAGCAAGAGCATGACGACGACGGTGAAGAGCAGAAACCACTGGAGAAAAGAAAAGGAGAATTGAGCGTTGCGAATGAGCCTTGTCGGCACGGACGAACCGGTCGAAGACGGACGGGTAGGTTGTATTTTGGGAGGGTTATTTTGTGGGACTTCATGATGGCCTTGGTGGCCCTGCCGACGAGTTTCCGTACATTCCTTGAGGAGGGCGAGGGTGAGGAAGAGAGCTGGGCGTAGCTAGCCATGTCGTTTGGAGTCAAAGCCGTGAATATTTCGGCACCTTGCCCGTTTGTGGACGTCAAAAGCCCCTGTCGACCTAATGTCGACCTGGTCTACCTGCGAGCTATCCGATGCACTCATCAAACTCGATTTCCCACATGGAGGACATCTTCCAGACATTCTCTCTCTCTCTCCTCACCCTCATGTCCGCATATCTGGCCCGGCATACACCGTCAAGATGGTCCGGGCCTCGGACCAGACGGCACCAAGGCTTTCTGCTCACTTCGTAGATACCGCACCACCTGAATCCATCATCGTCATCGACGCCCCTCCAAGTTCAGTTCGCCCTCTGTTCTCTCTCTAATTGACGCTGATCATGAAATCAGACACAAAGAACGCCGTGTGGGGAGGTCTCATGACCGCCGGGGCACAAGCGAGACACGTTTGCGGCGTCGTCGTCTCTGGCCGGTGCAGAGACTTGGCTGAGCACCGTGCTGCGGGTTTTCCGGTGTTTGCACGTGGAAATTCGACCCTCGGGCAATCGCCCTTTGTGCGTCCATCAGAAATCAATGTACCTCTCGTCATCAGACCGCAGAATAATGCAGAGGGATCGGACGCATTCCCGCCGGTCACGGTCGAATCTGGTGACTGGATCGTCGCTGACGAAGACGGTGTAGTCTGCGTTCCCAAGGGCATGGTAGAAAAAGTAGTAGAGTTGGCCAAGAGCGCAAGGGAGATTGATGCGAGAGCACTCGAGGATATAAGGGCAGGCAAGGGTGTCCAGGCGTCTTTCAAGTTACATCGGGGGCGTTAACACACTCAGAGAACTGAATTCTACTCCATACAGACTGAACTCGGGGATATTACAGGAAGGGTGTATATCGAATACGAAGCACAAAGGCCTTTCCGTCAACAACGATAAGAATAACGCAGACTGCGATAGATGTACGGAAAAGTCTATCTGAAGCAAACATCGTCTGGCAAGCACTCTATTCAGTAGTTGACTCGATATGCAATTGAACAGACTCACAAGACTCTACATAGCACATTCACGCACGCACTCCTGCCTTCATAGTGAGAGTGGTTCTCAGTGCATGTACAGCAAAGCGAACACCATTATGGAAAGCCCAAATGAGAGAGACTGCGTTGAAGTTGGTCAGAAAATTGTCGCGCGAACAAGTATGAACGGACTCACGAAGCAGAATAGGAAGCCAAAACAGCACGAGCATCCGGTCGTCTACAGGAATGTCAACGATAGCTAATAGAAATAAGTTGCACTGCTCACGTTTCTTTGCCGTATGCGCACGCGCTTTCATAGGTATATATTCGAATGAGTCAGCATCCGGTGCCGGCGTCGAGCTAACCTCATAGCCAACGCGTCTAGCCTGACGTTCTACTGCGTTCGATGTTCGGTGAGTAGTAGACTCCACGGACTCTTGTGACGGCTCTTCCGATTCCACTGTGTCCGTCACTGGCTGTTCCGCTGGTGTCGTCTCTGCCTCTCTCGGGGTATACATGGGAGGGGCTTCGTCCGTTGGCGGTGGGCGAAGCATTGCAGTTGCAATAGCCACAGCTATCCATTTCTCCCAAGATGCCAAGAGTTCCTGTGTGCTGCTGTACCCGGTCGGACGGGAGGCATCCTCTGTGCTACTTGATTCATCAGGGGCGCCATCCCGTTTATCGCTCAGGAACGACGGCCAACCGGACAATGGTATGAACACCGGGAATACCATTGGTATCTGCGGCAGCGCATCCCAGGGAACTGCTGGCATCTCTGGTAAATTAGGCAGCGGCAGCTGCGGTATGGCGGGTATGATTCCTTGGGGTGCCGGAATTTGCGCGAGTGTTCGTTGGATCATGTCGACAAGTGAAGCAGCCTGCTTCTCATCACAAGTCTGATCGGGCTTCTTCGTTGGGGTATCCTCGATCTTGTCTGGGTTATCCTGGGGATGCGTCGGGTATGATGTCCGAGGGGCTTCCTTCTCGTGTTCGTGATTATCATAAAGTCGACGAGGATGGCGATGGATACTACGGGAGGTATGCTTCCGTTTAATCGAGGCAGTCGTAGTATCCTCGTCGCTTTCTACGTCTCCCAGATGAGATTCGCCATCATCATCCTCTAGACTGACCGGGAAGATGTCATCTTCCGAAGTCACAGTGTCGATGATTCCATCAAAGAAATCGTGTTGCGCCATGTCTTGAGGTGTCTTCCCAACAGCATTGACAATCTCCAAGTCTGCACCAGCCAGCACGAGGTGTCGAGCACATTCCTTCGACTGAGCTAGGACTGCAAAGTGAAGAGCCGTATACCCATTCCGGTCGCGAGCATCTAGGTCGACACCATGCTCGATGAGGAACTCGGTCAGAGAAGCGAATTTCAAGAACACCGCAAGGTGAAGCAAGGTCTGCTGGCTCGGTGTAGTGTGGGACAGAGCGGCTGCAGATGGAATGTTGGAATGCTTCTCGACGGCGACGTCGATGAGTGACAGGAATTTGAGGATGGCAGCTTCATAGTCATGTCTTTCTCCTAGACGTAAGAACAGAAGAGATCGGATGTCGTGGAAAGAAAGCGAAGCAGGATGCATGATATCACCCGCAGCAGAATTGGACCCCGACGGTGAGTTCTCGGTACCTGTGGACCCGACTATGCGCAAGGCAATGTTCTTTGCGTCTTCAATTTTCCCAGTCATCTTGAGACCGACGACTTGAAGAGCAAGTTCCATCCTACTGACGGTTAAGAATATTCCAAGAAAATCACTCAGCTCACTTACAAAGCGCGATCTGATTCATCGGTGTATGTGAATAGAGAAGGGAGGGCCGAATTCTTGGTCTCATCGAGCCCTTGGAACCAAACGGCAACCAGACCGGGAGCAGATCGGGGAGGTAGGACGCAAAGTAGTGTGTTATCACTCCACCTCTGAGTCGAACTGGCGACGACGTCGCCAAATACGCAGTTAAATTGAATTGCTGGGTGAAAGTTTTCCCCCAGAACTGTGACTTCAATTCCACCGTGAGTTGGACCCGATGAAGGTATAAGACGATGAATTTTGGGTAGAGGGAGTGAGGTAATCGGTGGCGGGGAACCGGGATTAAAGAAGAGAAAGGGTATGGATTGAGGGGGAACAAGGGTAGCAAGGAGCTGTGGTTGGGGAGCTTGCGTCGCGGGGGATGCATTAGGGGAAAATACATCACATGGGGAAGTAAAATGGGAAGTTGCCATGGTGGAGATGTCGTTCGGAGCATCAAAGACAGTAGATCCACAGACACTATCAGGAAGGGTGGTAGAAACAGATTCACCCGGGTTGACTACGGGGGGGGAATCTATGTCTGTAGTGAAGGTCGCTGAAAGTCGAGGAGCTGGTAGAGGGCTTAATGACGGGAGAGGTTGTGACGGGGTTGGTGGGCGTGTGTTGGGTCCAGCGGCGGGACATATGGCAGGCGAGTTGATGGAACTCAGACTAGTAACGCTTGCCTCCCTGGAGAACTTGGACTGGTTGTTGCGGCTGGCCACGTCATAGGGTTTAGAACGTGTCTTTGGCTGACATCGTCCATTTCGAGATGAATGTTTCAAAGGGGGGCTGTTGTCTGTGGACGACGCGGCAGGGGGTAAGGTGGACCAGTCTATTTGCGCCTCCACTACGGGGCTGGTCGGAACCACGCTCGACTTGATGGTTGATTTGTGATCATCGGTTATCATTATTGGAGGCGTCATGCCCGTGCCAATCAGGCGGCCGTGGCAGTCCATCATCGTGAAGTGAATATTAAACCCAACTTTCTCTCTGTGATGCCTGCAGTAACAAGTGATTCGAACAGGAAGCACAGCAGACCCTGCGGAAAAATCAAGCACGTCAGGACAGTTAAACTGGATGATGCTCGTCGTGTCTTCTTTGATACTTCTTGGACGTTCACGACCATCTTCAAGAGAGTCTGAATCCGAGCGAGCTGGGCGCACACGAGCTGCAAGTTTGCGAGCTACACGCTTTGCCTTGACAAGATATAGATTAGGAGTGCCAAAGTGTGACCTTGGAGTCATACCTCTCTGTTTCTACAGCTTCCGCAGCTGATGACAGGGTTGTGCGGTGCCGTAGCACAGGTTACACTTGCGGTGAGGTGAAGAATATCGAGTGGTACGGGGTCTTGTGCATGTTAGAACTAAGGTAGGAATAGTTGATAGCAACCATTTACCTATTCTCCCTTCTCTTCGAGTACGTTTCTTGGTAGAGGTTCCAGGCGGAAGCTTGAGCCATTTCCAAGAACCAACTCTGTCATATGGATTGTGTTCACCGATAGATGTGCTTGCATGTGCGAGGTCGACGGTAACGCGCACTTGAGTTTCGACGCGCGACTTCGTACCGCTCTCAGGGATGTTTGGCGTTAATATGGCAAGGCTGGCGGGCGATAAGACGGAGAAACGAGATATGGATAATAACATACTTGTAGCACGACTCTCTGGAGGGATGAACGACCCTGCGAGGAATAGAGGCTGGGTCACGCTTGCAAGTCCGCACTGCAGGAGGAGGCACGATCGAAGTTGAATGCATCTGCGAGAGAAAGGGTATGGAGAGGCCGGAGTCGAGCATTGGGCGTCGGAGAGACATGGGAGACTCCAAGGAGCTTATGTCCGGCTGAGTGGCGTCTAAGGCCCGGTTCATGCTCGGGAGTGGATTTTCTCCGCTAGAACATGGGGGAATCAGGTGATATGAGCCGGAGGGGAGGAAACACATGGATATGCATACTCGTCGTAAACGTGTTCTTGGATAATATCATCAAGCCGAAGCATACTTTCGGTGTCCGGTTTTTGGGGGTCACCGTCCCAGACAGTGATAGTAGATATGTCCTTGACAATGGGTAGTGGCCTATACCAAGATGGGAGTTCACCTTGAATAGTTACATTGTGGGGGACATCGGATGTTTCCGGTGTTTCCGGTGATGATGAGCGGGAGTCCATTGTTGCTATGGTCGTCGTTGACATCGGCGCTGGGGACGAGCAAGAAGGACGGGCTCGACGATGGACGTGTCGGGGAACGTCAGGCGATGCAAAACTCCAATGAAACAAACACTAGTCACCTCGGACCCCAGAGACTCTGCTTACATGATATATCTCGGATTTCCTTGTCAACTTGAATGTGTTGAACCACCATGAAGCGCGGCGCAGAGTGCCAACTCACAAAGGACGGCCCCGACGTCGACGCCGACGCCGACGAAATCGAGGTCAGTGTGCTCCTCATCTCCTCCTGCTCTACCCTCACCCCACTAGGAAATTGCCAACCCTCAGGGCTTCCAAAAGGCGGACGAGGCTACCCTAGCAAACAGACCGTGCGCCATTCCGACACCGTCGTACATGCCATGCAGCTGACCGCGTTTCAGGATACGCGCCTTGCCCAAGCGCGCGTTGGGTGGCTCACGGCCACCATCTCTCAATGGACTGCCACCAATGCCTGGCCCCGATGCAGACATGGTAGTGAGTGAGACGCGTTTTTATGACTACATCTTCTGACATCTAAGTCAGGAGGCTGCTCCTCAACCCAAGTTTGGGGCGTTCACCGGTTTTGGGGCAGAAACATCCACTTCTAACCCGTTCACGTTCACTGCCCAACCACCAGCCCAACCTGCCCCACTGCCTTCTGCGTTCGCATTCAAGCCCGCGCAACTAACCCCCCCTTCTTCCTCACCGTTCCTCGGTATATCCAAACCAACTCCACCGGGCCCTAGCATATCTCCTCCAAAACCCGCAACGTCGCCCCCCACAGACGAGGCAGATGCCGTCGCGTTAAAGTATTTCAAGTCTCTCCGTGGTCTCAACGTCTCCTTCCTTTCCGCGATAACAATTGCCGTCGAGAAGGACCCCTTCTTTGATGTTGCGAACTTAACAGAGTCTTACAAGAACCTGCGGACCACAATTCAGTCCGAGTTCGACTGCTCCTTGCACCCGTCTACAACCCCTGCTCCATTCTTTGTTCCCAAGCCATCATCAGAGAAAAATACTTCATTGTTTTTGATGCCAAATCCTTCTACAGGGTCTGCCGAAACGGCTCCTCCTGCAAGAGAAAGTGGCACAAGGACAGGTGGTTTTACCTTACCGCCCTTTGTACCGCCCTCGAATTCTACTCCTACCTCGCTGCCCTTCAGCATTACTCCCAAACCGAGTGAATTATCCGCATCACCATTCGCTCCTACCCCCGAACCGCCAAAATCCACTTTCGCATTTCCTAGTTCGTTCCCTACGCCATCCAGTGTTGAGGATACCTCACTCAAACTGGCTCCTGTCCTCGAAACCGAAGGTTCATCCAGTTCATCGCCACGGCCAACTCCGTCTCTACCTAGCTTCGGCCCTAGCACCGTGACAAATGTTTTTGCTAGCACGAAACCTACAAGTGTATTTGGTTCTTCCGATACAGCATCAAAGCCAACATCAGTATTCGGTAGTTCAACTTTCGGAATCAGCAGTATGGCTGAATCTAGTAAACCATCACCGTTTAACTCCGATAGCAAGGACGAACCCAAGGGTGTTTCCAATCTCTTTAGTGGTTCGGCTACAACATCTTCCTCCACCTTACCAAATGTCCTTCAGCAAACTGCTGACAAACCTGTCAGTGTCTTTGGCAGTGCTTCTGCGTCTAAAAGTGGTGCATTCACTTTTGGAAAACCAGGCGGAAGCATCGGCAATCCCGTAGGCTTTGGGTTCGGCAGCTCGGTGACGAGTGGCAGCGACAATACCATACCAGGGTCGTCCAGTTCTGGATTCAACTTTGGAACGCCATCCACAAAACCCAGTGAAAGTCTGTTTTCTCCGCCTATGACGGACAAGTCATCGGAGTCGACACCACAGCCTGAAGGCCATGAGGAGGGCGGGGAGGAAGATGGGGCGAAGCTCCTGCCATCGCACACCCACGATGAAGAAGGCGAGGGTGAAGAAGACGAAGTGTCGACGCATGTCGTGAGGTGCAAGGTATATCGGCTGTCCAAAACTCAAGATCAAAGCGAGTGGAAAGATCTCGGAATCGGTTCGTCCCAGCAGCCCTTGCGTGTATTGGCCATGACGTACAGACTTTTGGTGCAACAGGGATGCTACGACTAAAAAAGCACAAGGAGACTCACGTTCGACGCGTTCTGATGCGGAATAGCTCGACGGGCAGAATCCTCATTGTCAGTATACGTCTCCTCCTCTACGTTTTTCTCGTTTTCATTGTTTTCCTGACAGAACTTTCGGATATCTGGAAGCCTGAAGCCGACGTTAACAAAGAACACCGTCCAGTTCGTTGGATATGACAACAATGCACCAGCATCCTTCAATATTCGAGTCAAAACTGAAGAGCTAGCCAAGGGTCTGAAGCAAGCCTTGGAGCGCGAAATTGTTGCCGTTCAGGGAATGGAATAACCTTTTTGGTTTGCTGTCACTGCGTCCAGAGTTTAGTGATTTCGCATAGCATTACATCTATTGCTACATGCTGCTTTGCTATTCATCTTAACCATCGCTGGTTACCTTTGACCACAGACCCATAAGTTCCCGCGTGCTGCTAGCACCTACTTGGCATTGAAATGACTTTGGGCATTGTGCCATATCGAGTTTAGAACGAAGGCCTCGCTGAGAAGCAGTTCGATTTCATGATCTCCCCAGTCTTGGGTTGGAGGGGATTGCAAAAACATGATGATGCCCTACGCCGCCGGGTTGAGCGAGCGCCACGCAACAAATACGGTCAGACTTGCCTGAAAGTCCATTTGCCGAAGTTTTGCACTCCATTTGACAAGAAAAGCGGAACAAACGTAAAGGTGGAACTGTGAAAACGCATCAGCGCCCTCCGCCTAGCAGAATCGTTTAGTCAAAGGCAAGACAAGAGAAAGTCTACACTAACCAGGTATGTATCCCACATGCGTATTGTATTCTGCACACTGATTTCTCGCATAAGCAAACAATTCATCCAGCGAAACGCGAATTGCATGAATTCGACGTTTTGGGATTCAAGGTGTGTGTGAAGTGGTGCTGTCGTTCGTCAAACTCGTGAAAGCATACCATGTTACCCGGTGGAAGTTGGACGCACCATCTATGCGTGCCACAAGCTCAGACATCCGTTTGACGCTGCGGTGAATACCTGGCTGGGCGGAAATGTAGTTGTCTTGTATACCATCAAGTAGTCGGGAGAGGCACCAAAATGAGTCAGCTTCGACAGCATTGAGGATATTCTCAGGGAGAAGAGAGGTATCAAATTGCTCCGGATCCGAATCTGTTGGTGGAATGGGTAAGTATTGATAGACCATAATAGAAACCATAAACTCGCCAATGTATGCCGAAAGAAAAACCTGAAAAAACGGGGTTGCGAGATCGTTTATTCCTTGAACATATCCGCTCGCCGGATGGCGTATGGCCCACACATAAAGTATCCGCTCGAGACTCTACTTGCAGGGACGTCAGAGAAGGTCTTGGAAACAAACAAAAACCGCGTACACGCTGCGTGGATGCCTGCATCCATAAGCACACGCCCGGTCGGGTCCGAGGAACGTCTATCTCGATTTGATGCCAGATTTGCTGGTCGATCCCTTGGCGGTCACGGGCAAAGGCGAGCTCGACCAGCGAAAGATATTCTCCTCGTTTTCGAGCAAGTGTGGGTCCACGTAGATTTGAAGGGAGAGGTATATATCCCTTAGGGGACTCATCTCAGCTGACGGGCGCTCAAAAGTCAGGCACAACATACGAGAAGAATTGGCCAGACGATGTGTCTAAGGTCACTCGGTGTCCCAGACCATGCCAGTTTTCGGAGATCCGCTAGACAAATATCGTAAGATGCTTGGCTGAGTCTGGCGTCCACAGCTCACAGATGTTTAGGTCCTCCTTACTCAGGCAATCGATGAATTTCAAGCGTCGATTATTACGAATGGACGATTCCCTAGAGTCTTTCCCGGTATCCCCCGTCCGATATGAGGTACCATTGCCCACACTGACAGATAGTTGAGGGAGCCTGCTAAATGGATCTATTCGTTCACTTAGAAGAGTACGACAACGGCAAAGATGCACTTATACCGTTCATTATCTCCTCAGCATCCGGTTTAATGGAGCCCCGGTCCTGCTTCGTTTTGGTTGCCGATCCAGATTCAACAATCTCTGGCTCAAAGTCACCGACGACCATGTCACCATCGACATCGGCGTCTCTCTGGCTCTCGGAAGACTTGGAAGCGGCCATGTCCATGCTATTTTGTGACAGGCTTGATTTCCTGACCATGGTCCATCCGCCTTTGGCTGAACTTGACTGAGCCGAGTCGGACTTAGGATATGAGCTTGGGCTTGGATGATTGAGATGGGTGTAGGATTGACTGAGGGTGGAAGAGGAAGTGTTTGTAGGAGCCCTTGGGACAGGTTTGGGTGCGGTGGTAGACACAGGCTGGCGCTTTAGCTGGGTATTCGAGGAGGAGCGCCATGAATGTGCGATGGTGGAGTGACGTGGAGATTCCGAGTCTGAGGCGCTGTCCCATACGTCGTCCTCTGCCCAGTCCATGCTTGAGTTTGCGTTGAACGAGGGGTGTATTCCGATGTGTGGGCGCGCTGGAGGAGACCTCGCCGCCATCGTGCTCGATGGCGAGCAACAACTGGAGATCAGTGCACGAATCTACTTCACCCGTGAGAAGATGCATCTCTTCTGGGAACGATGTGTCCTTCAAGTTAACCCGGACACGCCGCCCAGAAGATCCCAAAGGTAGGTACAACTACTGCTTCGTCTATGTAGGAAGAAACAAGGTAAATGTATGCAGTTGCTGCCTGTCGGTCTTTACACTCCTCATTCACGACCTACGCGCACTCTCTCCGGTGGAGGACCATAAGCAGAGATGCAAACACCTCGTACCTAAAGGCCTCGCAAGACATACACCCAACGCAGCGGTCTCAAAATTCATCGATACCTGCAAGTCCAAGCTGCACAGTTGTGCCATTTGGAGCCCCCAAATCACCCAGAGGAATGGTTGGGCAAGCTAAGCAGCTATATGAATGGGCAGGTCTCATTCAGTAATGACGAAAAATCGTACTGTTGATTTTGTGTTATTATTCATTGTAATCACCGAGCATCGGGATCATCAGCGTTGACGCATCCAATAAACATATTCCAAATATTCAGACCTGGAGAAGGCCTTGAGTGTCCATCATGTAGTGCTCCAGGATGAATCCAAACATTTCTTACATGCAATTGTGTGTGAGTATCACTTAGGCGGTATCATACGTGAAGCCTTGAGGGTACGGCGAATAGCTGGCAGGGGGTAAGTTATGCGCCATGGTGATGGGTCATCATTCGATGTGCCCGAACAAGATCCGGTTAGGTACTGGCGCGGGTATACATCCGAACGACACAAACGCTGCAGGCAACACCGGTGAATACGACACGACTTTCGAGTTGGTAGTGACTTGGTACAAGACACCCAATTATGGTTACAGAACTTAAGTGCGTTCATAGGGCGAATGATAACTTTAGCACGTATACCGGAACCCACTCCATGCGTCGCCCTTGTCTGCTTGTGCAGATTCAGTAGACTCATACCGTCCGTTCTTGGCAGCCTTGAGAATGTCGCCCTCCTTCAGGCCGTCCCCGCACCCTATGACTTCGTCGCGTTCCCCGCGTTCCCGTCGATTGTTTTCCAACTTCAACTGGATCATGAAGATGACCGAAGATATCCATCCGATGGCAATGTATGCAAGGACAATACCATGTCCAAGCTTGAACCACGGTGCATCCTTTGCGCGATACTGGCAACGCAGGCACGTTACTTGAAACATCGGACAAGTCTGTGCGAATAGAACATACCACATTGGACGAGACGGCGCCGTTGATGTTACCCCTGAAATGAGACAGCTCAACGGATATTCTAGGTAGAGCGTGCAAGTAATGCTTGCCAGCCGATAGCCATCGCGAGCGTCACACCGCGTTTGTAGGAACCTTCGACATTGCCCGACACCCATGCGCTGTACAATGCGACGGATGTTCGTGTTTAGGACCAAGAGACCGCGGGGGGCACTCACACAGCGTTAGCTACCGCAGAGGTCATGGACTCAACCAAAAAAATCGGTCTAGTAACTCGGCTACTCACGAACAGTCGGATATATTGCACTGTTAGTATGCCGCCCATACGTTTAGCTTCGGTTCAGTGAAACGATAGACAACTTACGAAGCCGCGAGATAACACGCGAAATAGGACAACGACGGGTTTCTGGAAGAGATTAAAATGATGTAACCTACTAAACCTGTTGTTGCTTATTACCACGATATCGCCACAGGCGTATATCTGACGCCAACCTGTACCAAACAGGGCTCTATAGGAGGTCGAGGGGTCAGACACGAATTATTACAAGGTTAAACCACGCTGACAGGTTAATGTAGCCTCTCTTCCCAAGGCGATCTCCAAGCAGCCCAATGATGACGGTCACTATGCAAGCCCAGACGTACACGGGCACCGACAGCAAATTCGCTGCAGTAGCTTTGAACCCTATAGTCGTTAGTCGTGATTCTCGTGAGCAATTATCGAGGATTTAATCAGTCAAACTAACCCAACTGAGATAGGATGTTAGCAAGCTGTTAGGGGCTCTCAGAGGTGATCGACGCTGACCTGATTGATGATTGTTGGCGTGAACAAGGAAAATGCAAATAAGGGTCCATCACTATGGTGTGAGATAGATTTCGGTCTCCAAGTTCACTGGAAAGCTGAAGAGACATTACAAGCCCATGTATATGCCCACTAACGCGCAGTCGTCTTACACATTGCTAGCCAAAAACAACATGGAAAACTTACTTGCAACGTACGTCTTCCAGTCCTTCAGGCTCTGCCAAACATATTTTATCTTGAATTCTTCTCCTCCAGCACTAAATTGCATGTCAGCACGAAGCCGTCGGATAACGAATACCCCTGAGAGATCGTTAAAAAGAGGGTCGTCACCATAGAAACTCGAAAGTACCAACGTTCCGTGTTAGTGAGAAATCGAGCAGTCTCCGGGAAATCCTGAATGACCCAGAATGATGCAATTGCACATAGCACGGTGAAGATGCCTTCCAGGATGAATATCCATGACCAGCCCGTTCTGCCGGCCACACCATCCATGTTGGAAATGGCAGCTGCCAGAAGGCCACCTAGGACGACAGTCATTAGATGAGCACACGCCGCTCGGATCAGGGGCGTAAATACTGAATGCTCCTGCTATAGTCGCCGAAGTAAAGAAGATGGCAACCCGCGTGCCTAGTTCGGACCGTTTGTACCAGCTGTCCTATACTGTCAGTCTGTGGCTCAACATTCAGCCTGAGCCAAGGATGGTGCGACTTTCCATGAAATATAAAAAACAATCCCAGGATATAAGCCTGCTTCTGCCAGTCCGAGGAAAAAACGCAATGCTGCGAGAAGAATTAATTTATGTCTGATGCAAGTAGCTGGCCCTTGCATACCGAGAAGCCCACTGTAATCACGGACAAATCCATGGCACAGCTATATTCCCAGTCAACGAGGAAATCGCTTCTGAGCTTCAGGTTCACACTAACCATAACTACCCCCCAGATGAACATCATAGACGATAACCATATCGAAGGACGGAACCGTCTTAGCAAGACATTACTGACGGGCTATTGATGGGGCGCAATTATCTCGATGCAGTGCTCTTGAGATAAGAATGGGTATACATACCTCAAACAGAGCATATGGAAAGAAAAAGACGGTCAATGCGATGAGATACTGCTTGTCCGTGATATGCAAGTCGGCTTCTAGGCCATACAGCTATCCGCGCAACGTACGTGGTCCTTTTTCTCAGGCGACGTCAAACTGGTGGCCGAAGGGACACACGCACCTTGGCATTTCCTATCGCGCCTCTGTCGAGAAAGTTGAGGAGGTATAACAAGCCCAGCCATGGCACGATGCGAACGTCCATTTTTCGGAGTAGCCTTTGCTCGTTTACTTCGCTTGTGTCTACCTCGGGTTTGTAGATGTCAAGTTTAGCGGTGGACGTGACGTCCGCAGCATCCTTATCGATTGTGTCGAGGAGCATTTGGGAGGACGCGGCTATCCCAAGCTATATATACCATAGTTTATATATGTGGTCCATGGGAATATCATATGGAAGTAAACCGGCCAGGTCGATTCGTCGTGTTAGGGTCCCGCTGGCACTGAATGAGCGCCTCCCGCTCAGTGCCTCAGATGGTGACGACTTGAATGGGATGACGCCGCCGGTTGGGTGCATTGCTAAACGTGTGAACTAGATACGTATCCATGCCGACGACGTCT
>JBBPTY010000030.1:0-44439 GCA_038094335.1 Tylopilus aff. striatulus | reverse complement strand
TAAAGTTAGCTGAAGTGGGATCCCTGCTATTTATATTGCTCAGAGTTATGTAATTTACATAAGCAGACAGGGTTGATGCATAACACCCATCAGAACCTTATGTTATTTACTAAATAATGAATGTCAGAATTATGCTCAAAAAAGTGTCCCAATGACATATCATTTTCAAATGATTGTAACTCAGTCCCATAGCAACCAAATCACATGACCAAGTGCTCAATTTCATGATATTGGTTAGGGCTATTAATGATCCTGTAGGTGTTAAAGCTTATTCCTTTTGGGTCTTTCACAAATATTCAATCTTTTCAAAATGACTAAACATTGGGACACTTTTTTGAGCCACTGTATATTATAAACACTCAAATATATCAAATATTGTGTAATGGTTTTGTGCCTCACTATACCCTGTTGATAGCTATATATGACAAGTGATGATTCTATCTATTGTGAATGCTATATAACACAGTACTTGGTTACATTACCATGACAACCAACTGAAATAGAGTTCATAGCAATCCATTGCTCTTGCTTAATAAATACTATACATGACTTTCAATGAATTGTATACATTCAACTTCCTATAAGCTCATATCTCTTTAATTGCACTACTACTTGAATTGATCAGTTCAATTGGATGGTTTTATACAAAATATAGACAGAAAAGAGCATATTTGTTTATATAATAGATTGCCTGAATAAAATAGATCATCAGATTGATTCTAATAAATATATAAAAGACATACATGCAATTTGCAAGAATAACTGTCATGACCATATCTCTCTTTTCAGTTTTAGATAACTTGTTGTACTTTCTAAAAGTCTCCTTTAAAGCCTTTTGAACTGTACCATGCATCTTTAATTCCTTGTATTTGTTGATGGCAGTTTGAAAGCATTGAGACTCATTTTGCTGGTGTAAAAAAAAAGAGTACTGTGTTATGATAATGATATCTGAATTGATGAAATAATATATATATATATATTATATGTGCAAGATACATATAAAAAAGAACATACCAATACCACTGGTAAGAATTCCCTTCCATGTCAACAAAGGAACCTTTAGAATTATTAAGCATATATAACTTAAAGTGTGCATATAAAGTCTACATACTGCATGTTGTGATGCTCTTGTTTCTACGCTATTCTCATCAAGAGATTGGACCTGAGTTACATGAACCAGCTATGATTCATGTAATTGTAAAGGATGAATAAGAAAAAAAAGAACAATACACCAACTTCCTAGACAGAAATTAGCAATAATATGTTTGCAAATTGAAATACATATATACCTTCTAAAAAATAGTGAACTAAAATTCAGTCAAATATTATGTACCCACATCCTAACAAAATGAATTAGCATGACAAATACATAAGTAATAAAAATGGCATACAGTCTGGATAAAAATTGAGTTTTAAATCAACCTAACAAGAATATGTGATTGTAAAAGCTTACTTGCTAGACAATGATAGCAAAGATGGATATATTAGCATGGTTCCTTCTTCAATATGGTGCAATGCACAACTCACCTTCTATGATTCCCAATGGAGCATGAAGAGCACAAATGGACTCATCAGCATCATTCCTCCTCCAACATCATGCAATGCACAACTCACCAACTATGATTCCCAATGGAGAATGAAGAGCACAGATGGACTCATCAGCATCATTCCTCCTCCAACATCATGCAATGCACAACTCACCAACTTTGATTCCCAATGGAGCATGAAGAGCACAGATGGACTCATCAGCATCATTCCTCCTCCAATATCATGCAATGCACAACTCACCCCCTATGATTCCCAATGGAGAATGAAGAGCACAGATGGACTCATCAGCATCATTCCTCCTCCAACATTGTGCAATGCACAACTCACCCGCTATGATTCCCAATGGAGAATGAAGAGCACAGATGGACTCATCAGCATCATTCCTCCTCCAACATTGTGCAATGCACAACTCACCTCCTATGATTCCCAATGGAGAATGAAGAGCACAGATGGACTCATCAGCATCATTCCTCCTCCAACATTGTGCAATGCACAACTCACCCCCTATGATTCCCAATGGAGAGTGAAGAGCACAGATGGACTCATCAGCATCATTCCTCCTCCAACATTGTGCAATGCACAACTCACCAACTATGATTCCCAATGGAGAATGAAGAGCACAGATGGACTCATCAGCATCATTCCTCCTCCAACATCATGCAATGCACAACTCACCCGCTATGATTCCCAATGGAGAATGAAGAGCACAGATGGACTCATCAGCATCATTCCTCCTCCAACATCATGCAATGCACAACTCACCCACTATGATTCCCAATGGAGCATGAAGAGCACAGATGAACTCATCAGCATCATTCCTCCTCCAACATCATCCAATGCATAACTCACCCACTATGATTCCCAATGGAGCATGAAGAGTACAGATGGATTCATCAGCATGAGGTACCCATGACAATTTTGTCAGCATTGCTATTTGCATAAAATATCAGCTTTTTCCTCCATCCTTCAACTCCATATTTTCAATGCATAACTAACCTTCTATATTTTGTATTGGGAAAGTATCCAATAAGTTTATTGGCACAACAAGTAGAAAATTATAATATTTCACTCACACACTATTCATTGCAACCATCCATATAAGCACTCAAAACTAATTCAGCTGATAATTTTGACATATTTCTCACTGATATCATCACAATAA
Organism: Tylopilus aff. striatulus; assembly: GCA_038094335.1. NCBI lineage: Eukaryota > Fungi > Basidiomycota > Agaricomycetes > Boletales > Boletaceae > Tylopilus > Tylopilus aff. striatulus. The sequence continues at coordinate 41,729 of JBBPTY010000030.1, read as the reverse complement.
TGTTCATATTCAATCCTGATATGAATGTCACTTACCCTACTATGAGGAAACCACCACACAAGCTCGTGTAGTCCTATCTGGTTTTCCATGGCTATGGGATCCAAAGACTCTTGAACTTTGTCTGTAATGGATACCAAACTTTATTGTAATTAACACCTCAGCCTACAAAATGACAGTTTTCTGCAAAGCAGTCAACTCACTCTTCTACCGCATATCTCATGCAAAGTTCTAAATTGACTTGCTGGGCAGAGATTAGCATTACTTGCAAAGCTCTTTCATCCAGGGCTTTGGTGGTAATTTCCAAGAGCTGATTGCACCCCTCATTGGACTTGAGCATCCCTAACACAACCCAGTAAACTGTCTATGTGTATGAGTGCAGAAAGTACCAAACCTCCAATTCGGACATAGAACCGGGGGGCATGTCTCAGTTTGGTGAGTCGCTCCCACACATTAGCCTTCTCAAAGATTCCTTCAATCAGTGCTTCGGCCTTTTTGACTCGCTCAGCTCTTGACAAGTGCCGATTAGCTGCCGCCGACTGCGACATAGCTACAGCCAGAAGTGCATCGAATTTCGTGAACAGCACTATGACAGGAACTGGACAACCACTGGTATTAGTCGGAGAGGACCATGATAGCACAGACTTTACTATTTCCAGTGTCGCATTCATCAAAAAACATTTCCTCGGAACGCTGGATCGCTCGGTCGAGTTTGTCCATTGGGATGCAGTACCTGTACTTTCAAGGTAAGAATGTAGTAAAATGATAAGACGTCACGACGTTGTGCACCATATCGCGTGAATTCGCTTCTTGAGAAATGTTGTGTTGGCGCGGTCTTTGATGAACTTCTTCATTCGCAAAAACTCTTCCTCACTACCAGCTTCGAAGCCTTGCGAGTCGTGAAAGACAAGGCCATCGTTGCTCCGGAAGTGCAGTTCGTTCTCGATGTCGTGATTTCCACGCTAATGACATTCAACCGTCGTCGAGAGGAACACCCGAACGACACTTACCTCCCTGGTTCCCTCGACTTGCGACATATCGATCTGATCCACTGTTTCAACACGGGGCACAACGACAAGCAAAACCATAGAACGATACCTTGTTCCCTTCGCCGTCGTAGATCTCTGGGTCATCCGTAGTGTTGCAGATGCCTCGCAGGATGGTCGTTTTTCCAGCGTTCGCGCGACCGATAATAAGGATCCTGAAACGGCCAAACTTTGCCCGGAGCTTCTCAAAGCCATCCGAGTCGTCGGTGGTTGCTTCCGACATGCTGGGACGGCAAGCGTGAACGTGACAGTGGAACGGGCTCTCAGCGTGGTGGTGGTGGTGAAAGCGGGGAAAGGGCGACGGCGACCAGTTAGCTTATCGATCCAGGAACGGTTCCATCGGGACGCCGGGGCCAGTGACTGGTTGGTGCTTCTTACTGAAGCCGAACTCCAACTCCCCCTGATTCTGACTCGGCGCGACCAATGAGCATTTCGGCCGCTCTAGGCCCGGCGAACGTGCAGGAATCACTGTCCAATCCAATGGCGTGTACTTATCTGCACACCGTCATATTCATCAATCGCTCACCGCACATGGTCATGCGCGATGGCCCCACCCACGTTCGCCACGTCTTGATCGACTGCCTCACCCCTGGCGATTGCCCTAAAAATGAAGGTATTGGTCGTACATCACCGTCATCGTTGGTACCCGACGCCCGCGGGCATTGGCACAATATGAGAGGAGTTCCCTGCTCAGTACCCTTTGTGCAGGTCGTCTTACCCTCGCGGTTTAAGCTGTTTGATTGTATTGCATCCAGTAGCCTCACAATCCTATCTATCAGTGGCCCGAAGTTCGTCTATCTTACGGCCCACCGACGTGACCCATTTGACACCGAGTAACGAGTCAGCCACGACATAGCGACTGGACAACGCGTCGCGTTTCTATTGACCCCCGTTATCAGCCCAGCAATGAACGGACCCACGACCGAGCTCGACTTGAAACGAAGTTAGCTCAACGTCGCTGTAAGAAGTGTTCGCAAAACCTTCTTGCCACGAATGAACATGCCGTACCAGAAGAGGGTAAAGTAACGTAGCATTCGACATGTATGCAGCGACCATTTCTAACTACCTGCTTGTCGTCCTCCCTATGACGTTCATTCGGCTTCGTCCTACCGAGTAGCCAAAGGGAGGTAGTGATCGAGAACAAGATCCGCCAGCTCCCATTGGGCGTGTCGCGAAACGGAGCGAGAGCGAGAACGTATATTTGGTAAGAGGGCGCCAAGGAGAGATGCGAGACAGATGATGAAAGGTGGGCGTGGTCGGTACTGTATTAATACCGCAGGGGACACGGCCAGAGGTGTCGGTACATCGGGCGGTCCATTTTATTGACAGACGCCTTGCCGGATTGCGTTTGGGCTTTGGGATCCGTGTTCATGCGCAAGGGGGAGGGAATTTGAACGTTTATAGTGCCGACGTGACCCAAAGTCGATGTTGGCGTAGATATATTTGCAGAGACAGCAGCGTGCGGAAGTGCCGCCCATTGGCATGAGAATAACTGCGATTTCCCACCCATTGATAGAGGATGTTCAGTCCGGAGATCATCATAGTTACATACTGGCACCACGGATATTATGCTTGCGATCATGATGTAGAGCGACAGGCTGGTGTTGGGAGACGGTGTGAGTTCGCTATCCAAAGCCAATTGCCAAGAACACCGGACGCAGAGTACGAGTCACTGCGTTCTATCCAACCTGAAGCTTCAAGGTCGTGTTACAAAAGAAAGTTTTGAGACGCATGACAAGAGGCACAGTGGACACATCATTAGGGCAGATCCCATGAGTATTTCTAATACTACATGAGACCCCATGCTGACATCAGCGCTCAACAGATAATTGTCCAGTGCTCCATTATACCATGCGTTATCCCTAGTTAGAAATGGCCATACGTTCAAGTAGTCGATACCTGGCGCATACTCCGCCTAGACCTATGTCGCATCAGTACATGCACCAACACACCTAAGGATGACTTTATGCACCCCGACCAAGAACAAGCCGATCACGTTCACCTTTCTAGCAGTAAAGCCCTGCGACATTGTGACGGTATAGTTGACATAAGCGTTCTCAGGCTGAGTGATGTAGTTACCCTGACAAAGAGTGGCGCCCACCAGGGGTGCAGGCGTTGCTCGTGCACGGCAACAGACTGATGACGATGGCGGAAACGTCAATATTTTCGAGTTAGTCCTGGACATGCAACTGAGTGGGCGATGCATAGAAAGAGGAGAGGTTTATGCCGACTTGGACGATGAACTTTTTTGACAAGCGGCGAGCTCGCTCAGCGAGAGGTCGCTCAATCTACATGGACTGGGCCGACGCGGAGCCAGAGAGGACCACAAGCGAAAGGGAAGAACTACATGATCGTTGTTTAGTTCGGGGATAGGAATAGGAGGGGACTTTGATTGAAGGTAGACACGTGAAATCAATGACGAATCCCAACTGGCTGGTTTTTACGCTTCAAGTATGGTGCTGGTCGTGACCATGTCCGTCGCATGGCTGCGCACGGGTCGCGAGTTGTTGACATGCATTCACGTTCCTTGCCCAGGAAGCTTGACGCGGCTATGTACAGCTGAATAGTCGGTGGGGACGACTTCCCGTGAACGCTGGCCACGAGAGACGAAGTGCGCCGAAGCAGTGAAGCGTTGTAATCCGTCACGGACCACGGACCAAGATGATGATGGATGTGATCCGTGGGCGAAGTTCAAAGCGACTCGACCGGGATACCCCGAGAGATGAAAACGAAGTGCCCCAAATGCATTCCTTTACTGTCTTCGAGAGCAGTCATTAGGGACGTTCAGAAGTGATTTCGCTTGTCGATTTGGGGCCATTTCGGGTGTCGTTTTCGAACTGGATTTCGTTTGTGTAGTGCAAATCGACGATCAGTGGATTTCGCCCTGCAATCTCCGAGGGCCACGTTCGGCACCACCCGTCGGAACTTTAAATTGACGCTCCTTGTGGGGAGGGGCAACGCTTCCGAATAAAGCATGATGGACTGGAGTTGTATAGATTCAAACTCCGATAGAGGTGATCCGTCTTCATCGACCACGACGGCGACAAGTAATCCTGGATACTTCCTGAACGCGATCATGTCTGAGGCCATCGCCGTTCCCGAACATGCCCTCTCAGAATTCAACAACACCCGTTCTATCGACATCCACGGCTGGCTCATCACCGCTGCGACTACTGCCATCTCCAATGCATCCGAGTGCGACGCGCTCCAGTCGTCTCTCGGCTTCCCCTTGCCGGAGATGACGTTCGGAAATAACTATCTCTCTCTCGAACACCGTCTCTCCGGGTGGAAGCTCGTCCTCGATACCAAAGGGGCACTCTCAGCCGTCAAAGGCGGTGAGCTGGAGGAAGGCGACGGGGGCGTCAAAGTCGGGTATGCAGACGCATGGTTGCGCAGTCGGTAAGACCCATTTATTGTTGAACACGTATTCCCCCCGTCTCTGAGCGCGTACCTCTAACCCAGCACAGACCCTGGGACGAACATGCCCCTCCCCACGACCGTCGCAGCGAAGCCGTACGACTGGACATACACGACGACCTATCCGGGGCATCACCCGGTCGCAGACGACGGCGTGTCATCCGATGTGGCGATGTGGCTGAATGCCGATCCCGAGGACCCTACACACACGATCCCGCTGTCCGAGCTCACCCGACCAGATCCGATCTTGTTCTATGCAGAGGTGCCTCTGTTCGAAGACGAACTGCACGACAATGGCTCCTCGCATCTGCTCGTTAGGATAGTCAGTACAGACAATACCTTGCCCCGGCGTGGTTGCTCATGTGCTCGTCAAGCGCGTCATGCCTACCTGCATCTTTATCCTGGCGCGGTTCACATTGCGGGTGGATAACGTCCTTTTTCGGTTACACGACACACGGATATTCCATTCTTTCACTATCAGCTCACCGATCATCGTACGGCAAGTGAGTGGGTGGGAGGCACCCTACGATCGGGTGAAACGCGTACGTGATCAACAAGAATCGCCATAGATATGCCTCACATGGGATCCTTTAGCAACTACCTCGACGTAATGACTTGACACCTCTCACAGACACCAATTTCATCGCCAAGGTACTTACAGAAATGCCATCCGAAGTCAGCCAAGAAGTCGGTGCCAACACACGATGGAGAGGTCTCGGCACGAAGGTGCAAATAATGAAGCTAGAGTCTAGGAGTTGATTGGCCGTTCATGACCTGCAACATTTACTGATAGAGCAAGATGTAACATTACATCATCGGCGCATGCTTACAGTGTTTTGCATTCCACCGAGCAGGCTAGGACTTCTGGAGCAGAGCCTCGAGCATCTGTTTCACATCACCCGCCTTCACCCTCCCTCCGCTCAGCTGCATCACTTTCCCCATGATTCGGTTCAAAACCTTGACGTTTCCGTCTTTCACTTTTTGGGCCTCTTTGGGAAGTGCCTCGATGGCCTCCAAACACCAGCTTTTCAAAAGGGCACCATCGTCGTCGGATATCGCCAGCAGACCCAACTCTTTCGCCAGGATCGAGGGAAGAGCCGTCGAACGTGAAGTGACTAGGTGGCGCAACAACGCCTTGCCCGATTTTCCTAAGTCGTTGCATGAGCGACTGCTCGCATGACAAGCCACACCGTACACACCCGTTATCTGTCCGGATTGAACCATATCCACCAACTCGCCCATCTGCACCACGGAGACCGGATTGTCGCTAAAGGTCTCTTTGCGCGCAGTCAGTTGACCGAGCAGCTCGTGTATCATCCTAGCGAGTTCTTAGATAAATGAGAATATGGCATGTCAAGACACACGCACCAGTTCACGGTGACCTTTGCAGAGCGTCCTTGGGAAAGGCGGTCGAAGTAATGGACAGCGCCTCTGGCGGGTTCGCCATCAAAGCGGACTTCACGTCCAGCGTCCAGCGTCATCAACACCTCCGCTTCTTGCTCAGTCAAACCTATGTTCATCAGTCGCACTCGAGTCTCTCGAGGCAGCTCTGGCATGGATTTTCGAATATGATCAATATACTCCTAGCAGCCGGTGAGCGCATCAGATAAGTGGAATAGGTAGGGTACTGACGGTGGATAGGAGGAGTGGCGGTAGATTTGGGTCGGGCATGTATCTATAATCCGGAAAGTCCTCTTTACTTCTTAATTTAAATGTCTCCGCTTTGCTCTCGTCGAATCCGCGGGTCTCTTGAGGTATAGTCTGTCCCTGTTCAAGGAGATCGATGTGGCGAAAGACCTCGGATGCTGAGAAGATACGTGATAGCCCGTGAAACACTGGCGAAGAGACATACTAATGGCGGTCGTCATGAATTTGACGCTATTAAGATTTTTGATTTCGCATCGTGTCCCTGGTGGGTGTCCATATTTATTCACGGACACGTTCACATCACACCGGAGGGATCCCTAACATGATTATAAGACCGGAAAGGACGCCTGTGTGATGTACGTACGAGCTCCATGCTGCCATCGCTAGCCCCTGCAGCCCTCAGCATTGCTTGAAGTGTGCGAACATATTCAGCCGCCTCTTCTGGAGACCTAAAATGGCGACAAAGGGACCATCGTAACATTCGGCATGCAGTGTTACGGGTAAACGGACCTCATATCCGGTTCAGAAACGATTTCCACCAGCCCTGAGCCCGCTCGGTTGAGATCGACCTGAGTGACGCGACGGTGCGCATTGAATATCGATTTTGCAGTATCCTAGACAAGCGAAGCACGATAAGAAACAGTGCAAGACGTACACGCCCGCGTTACGAACTTGTTCCAACTGAATCTGCGTGATTCCAACGCGAAGGCCCGACAAGTCCAAATAACCACCTTTCGCCAACGGTGCTGTGGAAGATGCAATCAGCATACTGCGCACGTTAGAAGCAGAAATATAGACGCATCGCACTCACCATAGCGCTGCGTTATTTGGTAACCGGCAGGGAGGTCCGAGTAAAAGTAGTGTTTCCTGTCGAACGCGGAGCGCGACTGGATTTGAGCATTGAGCGCAATGGCAGTCCGAACGGCGAGTTCGACGCATTTTGGGTTCAATCTCTGCGTGTATGCGTGAGGTGCGACTGACGTTGTCATGAACGTGTTACGCACCGGTAGCACCCCAGGTAATGCGGCATCGAAAGGCACGACGAATGAATTGGGTGTTTCACCAGGCTTTGAAGTCGGCGCGTCTGTATGTTATTCAACCTTGATAGGTGTCCAGAAATCACTCGGTACGAACGAGAAAACAGCTTTCTCCGAGACTTGATTTGGGCGTGGACCTCGATGCCCACGACGACCTCCCAACCGGGCCAGCGCTTGTCCTCGCGAGTTGCACGTTCGCTAAATAAACGCGAAAATCGGTGTGACTGCCAAAGTTGCTGCAATCGTCGCGTTCTCGATGGACAGACAATCATCTCAAGGAGTTTCTATGTAGATATTTTATTTCCTATTTCTCTCAGACAAGTACCAGTTTGGACATTGCATCAAAGAATTTTCGTAGCGGCGCTCCTAACTTGCTCTTCATTCTTATTCGCAACTCAGAATAGGACTTTTGAAACCATAGTATCCACAAGGGAGTTCGTATCACAAGAATCACTAGCTGGCGTCCAAAGTTGATGTAGACCCGGCTCCAGCATGGATTTTCGAACAAAAACATGTGCTCGTGACAGGAGGGTGAGTACACGATCGACGTGGAAGAATGTCGCTCGATTGGGTTCAAGCAGGTAACTATAAGCTAGGGAGTCCTCTTCAGTTAACGCCTCCGCTGCTGTCAAAAATGTGCTAAGCGTCCTGCGTGTACGCGGTCCGAATATAAGCGGCATCACACTCACCATAGCAATGTGTGTCTTGACAGCTGGCGGGAAGATCCGCGTGAAGTGAGTGGTGTTGCCTGTCGAACATTGTGCTTGTGCACTGCGAGAAACAGCTACTCGAACGGCGAGTTTAACGCACCTCGGCTTTATCCTTTGCATGTATGCGTGAAGTGCGACCGAGTCCAAAGGAACGACAAACAAGTTGAATGTCTTCCGGCTTGTGTATTATTCAATCTTGGGTTATCACACGAACAAGAAAACAGTTTCTCTGAGACTTGATCCGAGCGTAGACTACGACGACCTCCCAATCGGGCGACCACTCACTGTGGGTTAAGCGCTAGCATTCGCTAAATACATGTAACTTGAAACACGCGAAGCTGACTTCTTTGCGTATTTTATTTCCGCAACTTATTACAAGCACCGTTTTGGACATTGCATGAAATACCGTCAATTCATTGAACTCTTCAGCAGACATCTCGCAAGATCCGGCTACCGTGCTCCGCTGCCTTCGGCTGTGCTGGAGAAGCCTAGTTTCAACAAGAAATATCATGACTAGCCTGATAATCATCATTTGACAGTGACCGGGTTATCCGGTCAAGGCATCCAGTATGCGGTGCAACATTATTGATCGAGTATTATTATCCACTGATGGATTTAGCAGAACTTATGAGAGAATACGCCCACCACTGATTATTCTTACAGGTACAGTTTTGCGCGCGCCTGTCTTCTCTCCTTTCCTTCGTGCCCTGGGACAAGTCAGACGACGTCGTCACTGAAGTTCATCCTGGAGCCCATTACCTTTCGTCCAGAAGTCTGGCAATCCATATACCGGGACGCTGCCGGGACAGATATACCGCCGAGTGTAGATGATGAGGAGCATGCCCCCCCGGTTTACCAACCTCCAACTCGGAGCCTTAGTCTTAGCACTAGGTGAGATGTTTACCTCTTTGCTGTGCCATCATTCCATTCCTGATCCATGTCCTTAGCTCCAGCGGCGATAGGTCTCTCGATAGGGGACTGCCTTGTGGATTCCCGTCACTAGGCTCAACGTTACAGTCGGTGTTCTCTCATTTTTTTCCCATACACTCAACTCATGACGCCTCATTTAACATCAAGTTGCCCTCAATCATTCCTTCAAATGGAACATCCTGAAACATTCAACTATGTTTATAATCTTGTCGCAAATAACACACAGTTGTATATCTTCATTTTGTGAGATTCAGATCCCTCTATATTCGACACACGACTCACATACCTTAGAATCGAATCTGAGCCAGACAGACCCGGTAACTATACCTTCTCTTTATCCATGAAAATTGGCGATGTCGAGCGCGCGATTTCTACACCCGTTACCATGAAGGTTTCTATAGACCCTCGCCAATTGGACTTTGTCGTCTTGTGAATAGTGATCCCCCCCTTTCACGCACAACACCACTGATACAGTCCTGACCAGCGTGTTTCATCCACGTTCCAGCCTACCAAAGGGCTCTCTCTACCACCTTCGCGTCTGGCTACGCACAGGGGGCGTCGACCATCGCATATTTGCCGATAAAGACCTCTGGTTCGGCAAAGACCCAGATTTTCGCGCTATCCCTGACGCTTCCTTTGCTTATCTCCGAAATGCGACCCAAGATATGTCGATCTACCAAGGCATGGTCGGGCGCGCCCACGTTAGCTTCGTCTTCAGGTCTTGTTTTACCCCCTTTTCCACCGGATCTGCTTAAACTGACCTTCCTTCCGTGGGGTAGATGGACGCTGGTCGAGCCAGGGACGCACATGCTCTCGCTCGACTACGAAGCCGGTGGAGCCGGAAGAACTCTTTTCGAGAATTACCCACTTAGGCTCTATTGCGAACCTCAATCGATCTCCTTTCTCATCTAGCACGTGCTCTCCCCTCCCTCGTCGGCCGATCTTGTGCTGACACGCACACATTAGCACGATCCCCATCCCGTCCACCCCGGTCGGCGCAAGCCACCGCCTCCGCATTTGGCTCCGCACGCCACAGCCCCACAGGCACCCTCTCGACCCCTCACAATCCTCCCCGCCGTACGACGGCACCCCCGAGGCCTACGTGTACCAGCGCCTCTGGAAATCCGACGACTTCAAGATCGGCGCGCGGCTCGCGTTCGCATCTGCCGGGAGCAAGCTCATCCTTGCCACGCCTGGCGGTGGGCCGTCGGCGTGCGACGCCGGCTATGACTGCTACGACGCGCGCACGTCCAGGGCCGCCGGGGTGCCTGCTGCCCTCGCGCCGAATCGCCGCCCGTTATCGCGCCTCGTGACGCCCAGCGTCGGCGTCCATCACGCGGACGATTCTCAATCCGCCAGCGATTGCTGAGCGTTCGTGTTCGTGTTGGTTCTAGCTCGTCATGTCGACTCTCATTCGAGGGCGGCACAGCCACTGCTTATCTCCGACGCTCGAGACGTTGGGTACCTTTTTTTTCATATATCCTCTTTCCTCATATACATATGTATGTATAGGACTTGTCACTCTGACCCGCATGTTCTTTCGCGCAGGAGTATTTATAGTTGATGCGTAAATTACGATACACGGGTTCTCTTTTCTTGTCCCGAACTATCGAAGTAAAAGCGAAGCGCAACGGGACGAACCACGAAAGGCTGTACTACATTGTATTTGTGTGTTGTATGAATTGCTGGGGGCAAATGCCGCAAGAGAAGAAAAGGTCGTTAGAAAATAGGCAAACCAAGCAGAACGGAGGGTGAAAATAGTCTACGCAAAATGGACACAAAGGTCACAGAGGACAAGCTGCCCATGCCCAGCGCCCTTCGCCTAGCTATACCCGTGTTGGAGTCGCAGCGCGCATAAATCCATGCAACGCCTCATTTTAGAGGAAAATGCCTGTAGAGAGACGAATGAATACATCCACGAAAAAGGAAAAGAACCATAGTGTCAAGACTGTATGTTTCGACAACTTGATGTACGAGCCACAGTCTCGGAAGTGAACACGGTCCCGCAAATGTGCCAGCGACGACGCATTGACTACATGTTTCTGGAGAAGGTGAACTTGCGAGGGCCCATGACCGGCGCTGTGGACCGCGTTCTCTATTGGGCCGCAACCGCACCCGCAGTCAAAGCTGGGTTATCACGCAATGGCAGTTGTGGAGTCTTGACTATTCGTTCAATCGGTGGTGTTGCAATCTCTTTCAGGTGTTTCTGGACCGGTGCTGAGCTCAGTGACAAGCCTGGAATCCCGCCTTCATCTTCATCCTTTGACACGACACTAGCGGGCATCTCAGACCTGCTGGACATGGGTTGCTGCGGGGTCAGTATCGATTCATGACAACGTACGGGACACAGACCGTCGTTTCTTGTTGGGCATATCGGGGGATGTATGGTTAGACTTGCCCGGTCCCTTCATGCCGCACGGTAAGTGGTGATTACCAGAATCAAAAGCCAGTAAATGGGAACGGCCGAATATCCGACACGCACTTTGGCTGTTTTGGGTCGTTTTAGCTGTCTTGGTTGTCGTTCACCTTCATCAAAGACATAATCTGGTAGGGCAGAGCTATACGAAGAACTTATGAAGGACACATTTCAAACAAACAACCCCTTGTCTTGAAATACCTTTTGATATTTCGAACGAAGAGACCCATTTGAGATTCGTCGTACTTTTCCCACACCTTGACCAATTTGGTGAACTCTGTGGTGGGGTATGATATATCCAATTTTCTTGGACCAACGGAGCCCACTTGGAGACATCAGAGTTGAGTTTTGGCACGCTTGATGGAATCGCAAGCGTACTTGGTTTCGGCTCAACAAGGAGACCAATGTAAAACGTCGTCGAGTAAACAGGACTGGCATCCTCGATCCCTTCGATGTCAGCTTTCGTCCGCTTTGCGATCACATCTGATATTTGCCCTTGCGCTACTTGACACACTTCCTCTCGCGATATACAGTGCGATACTTGCTCGAAACCTTTAATGAATGGATGGGCCAAGATGAGAGAATCAACGTATTCAAGCTTCATAACAAGCTGTCGTATTCGCGATTCAACAGTCCCTGCCCTGAAAAAGTTTGCGGACTTTGTCTAGACTGAACAACAATTTCATACTACGTACCATTTAATCTGGAGCTCGGAGTCACCGGTGGATGCAATGACTTGCAGGTAATATCTATACTTGTGGAAGAAGTCGTGCTTCGCGAAAAGTTCGGACCAACTTGCAGTCCCAACAATAACTCTGTCGACGATGTCGGCGCCTAGTGAAGACAAATGAAAAGACGTGAATGTGATAAATAAAATTCATCACACCTTTCTTGAACTCTTCCGTGACGATCATTTGCGTCGAGGCTGTAACATTATGAGTAGCACACATCGCGGGGTAAGCAGGTGTAATGATAGGCATTCTATGTGACCGGTCTGCGGGGTACAGCTGATAATCATTAGAAAAACTCGAGATGAGGAAGAGCCAACCAAAAGGCATACTTTTGGATTCCATACTCGGACCTGCAACGGCCCTTCTTCAATCTGCTTCAGAAGTACAGGTTGAGGCCAAGACCTGCACCCATGTCGTACCATTCGGATCAACGGGATGGCGGCGAGGTAACGTACCACTGATACATTATGATAAAAAATCTGCTGACTATCGCTCCGGCAGTAGCGTTTGGATATAATTGGCACACTCGAGCAACAAGTATGGCCCAAGCAACACCACCAAAGAACCCGTTCACGTTGGAGTAGATGGCCCTCCCTGAGGGATGCCGTCAGTAACGTAAGCCGATATAAAAAAGGGACGCACGTTGGGCCCAGAGTTTGATGCACCGTAAGGAGTCCCGATAAACCTGGACATTAGGCACTAAGCGTAGGATCTCATCATTCACCCTTGAACCTGCATGACGTTTAACCAGGGTTCACATCGTCAAGTTGACAAGACACTGCACCATTGAGACTCCGTACACATCGTTCGTCCAAGTTCCGTAGTAAATTGTCGTCCTTTAATGACAGGTCATCGGGTATGGATGATAACGCTAAACGTGCCATCAAGAAATCCAGGGGGATACCAGAAATCTTTGTTTTCACGATGGGAACATAGGCCTCAGGGACGCCCTGGATGGATTACTTGGCCAAAGAGATCGTGGGTACGACGGACCATACCACTCACCGAAACCTCAGTCACACCCTCCATTTCCCGCAGCATGCCCTCGAACACATCGAAGAAATCCTCGCGAGACACATGTTTTGGCACCACACATAGGGTATCGATATCGGAACCGGGTCCGTGCACACCCAAACGATATGAACCAAAGGTGAAAATCTTGCCACCAGCCGCAGTTGCAGCTGCTTCTGATAGGCCGTGGTTCAAGGAGACTTGGTAGACGAACTTTTTGACAAGCGCGGCGACGCGACCAAGGACCGCCTCCCTGCAAAATGTGAAGCGATCTCAGCCATCATTGTCGTAAGCGTAGCGGTTGCTGCACGGAAGTAATTGAGTAGAAGGGAGAACTTGATCGTACCTTGTTCTAGCTTCCTCTACGCTTTCAAAGGTGTTTTGATTTCGTAGTTCTTCCATGAGAGTTGCAGTAACCTCCTTCTCTCGTTCCGTGGAGTCGGCAGTTGAGATGGGTGCAGTGACACCGAGATACCTGCATGGCCGCGATGGTTAGCTGCATGAACGAGACGGACAAAGGCAGCTAGAGCTGAAGATTCTGCTTACCCTCGCTCAGTCGTCATTTTTTACAGTGAGAATTTAGAGGGACTTTGAAGAGTTGGGGATGTGGTTGTGCGAATGGGGAGGGGTCGTGGTCGTTTGTAAGGTGGGACTTGTTCCGAACGAAGGTCGGACCCCGCCACCGAGCTTTGCTTAGTCACCACAACACACGAGACTGAACAAAACCATACTCTAAAAATGCTACTGGTACACGACTCAGTGATTTCTAGATAACATATCTATCCTTACGAAAGGCAAAAAATGTGTCCGCGATGGGCCAAAGATTATAAGTAGTTCATCCCAGTCACTAGCAGGATCAACTTATCAGTTCTGGCCATAGACCCAACTCCATATTGAGCTCGGAACCTCGGACAGCCTCGGGGTCGTCAAAAATACAACTGGCTGTGTCTCAGCGAAGTCAATTATCATCATGTTCGAAGCTGCTTTGCCAAGTTCTCCTGGCGTTCCTCTTTCCGTCTGCCTGATGAGAAGATGCGATGCATGTCTCATAATTTGGATTGCAGCGGCTAGACACCATGTCTTGATAACCGAAATAATGAGTCAATATGTCAGCCATCACAGCCCTTCACCTCTGACCATCTAACACTGCGGATGATGATAAATCACCCTCCAAATCCAATTCATTATCTCCACGTTAAGTAGTCCGATGAACTGCTTCATGCTTGGCAGCGAAGTATGTAACTTTTCAAAACTTCAGCTGAATGAGCATGTGTGGACGCGCCGGTCGAGAGGGTGACAACTATAAGAATCGTCCGAACACCATCGAAGGTTCCTGCTGAGAAGTTCACGAACTTGGGAGTAGAACGGCCGAAGAGACCCATCACCGGCAGCCCACTCGGCGCAGAAGTATCTCCTAAAAAAATGTACAGCTTCTGAACTATGCCCCTTCTGGCATATCCTTTGTGAATGTAGAACTGGGTGGGGCTGGCGAACAACATGCCTCTGTTCTTCGGAGAGGGTCGGCGAAAGTGAAAAGAACACTTCAAACCGGCTCCAACTCGCGTTATGATATCATATCAATATCCCAAGCCATCGGTAGAGAAGGGCCGCACCAACAGCGCAGACGGAGTTAGAGAAAGTACGTTCTTCAACTCTTGATCGCAAATCGTCATGTTGAAAGCATTCTAGCTACTTTGGTTTCATTCTCAAAAATTCGGTCACCCCTATATTCTGTCACCTGTCTCGGATAACATTCTCTTCTTTCATTCCCCCTATCCTCAAACGGCCAGATACACATACGTTTCCACATCTTGGACACATGCTGTAACAGGCGCACTTCGACTTCTCAAACATCAGGTCACTTCTCTGCTTGGCATGCTTTTACTCTGGCAAACTGAGAACGCCTGAGAGACAGACCGTAGAAGCGATCATGCGTGTGACAGCTTTGGCCTCATTGGGCATGAAAAATTCGACAAAGAGCCACAGCTCGCGCACATAAAGACTACTCTTATCCGTATACCACTCTCCGCTCGATCGCCAGCGGCCTAGTAATAAATAACCAGGTCGAAGCCAACACCCCTAGATTCCCATTATGTCATGTGAATATACCAACAAAAGTATTCCACAGAAGCGAAAAAAGAAAAGAAAAGAGAAACCACCTGAAAACCCAATCTATTCTGCCGAAATCATTCCTCGGGTCCCAAAAATTACCCAGAATAGCTCTTCGCAACCTGCGGGCGCTTCAGCGCTCGTTTCCAAGCGAGCCAGGCTACGAGTGCTACCAAGAGCAGAGCTCCAATCGCCTTGAGCCCAATGCCTGCTGCCGTACCCTCAGAGAAGTGACCCAGGCTTATCGTGACCGGGCCTGCGTCAGGAAGGTCGATCGAGCGAACTTGAGAACGTTCTCTGATTGGCAAGAGGGTCTCGTCATGAGGTGGCGGTTGGACGCAGAGCAAACTACTACAGTCCTTGGAAGGCGTGAATTGCCACTGCGTCTTGGAATCTTGTACGTCGGTCAAGCCCAAGACAAAAGCAGAAGGAGGTGATACTGCCCGCCCTGCGGTGCAATTCGGGCCGCGTACGCCGATGAATGCTGTCTTGCCGATGAGGGTGTTGTCCTCGACAGTGAAGTTCGTGGCCGAGTTCATCGCTATACCGTAACTGAACGCCCCAGTAAGTTTGTTGTCGTACACCCATCCACCCGTGCTGACGTTGTTGCGTTTTTGGCTACCGAACCAGACACGGGGGCCAATAGCTATACCAATCCTACCTCGATTTAGATGACACGTTGGAAGTGGTGAGAAATCAGACGTACTTGATTATGGCACCATTGCTAGTTTTATGCGTCTTCGATCCTTCTACAGACGCAGACGCAAAACCACCAACGATGGTGTTCTTGGTTACGACAACACCTCTGTAGTCTCCTCCGAAGGGTGACACATCAACCATATTGATGCCTCCTAAAAGGGTGTGCTGGAAATAACACCGTTACACTAGGTAGAGCATGGTATGATGGACATACTGTCTCCACCCATATCGTGTTGTTCTCTACTCGGGTGCCCGGAGAACCAAAGAGCACGATACCCCCGTCCGTGGGATTGTTGATCATGTTGTCCCTTATCAAGCTGTCACGACATGCAACGCTGATACCATCCGCCCACTGCCGGAAGGCGTCAGACCCTGCTGGGCCGATATCGTTATTTTGCACAGTGGCATTCGTGCAACTAAGACGTCCTTCCGCTATGTGAAGACACGACCAGCCCTTTGGATCGAATGACCGAACGTATTCAATCAATTGGTTGGCATTAGAGCCTCCCATTTCAATGTTTGCACCTCCGACTGTCGGCGGAGCGCCGCGACGGGCACCATCGATCTGTGTGGCGTGCGCGTCGATAAATAAGAAGCGAACCACGTCGAGTTCCATACCTGTATGTTACGCAGTTTGATGCCATGACAGCTGCTACACGAACCAACCACGGCAGTGGTATGACCCTTGCCATTTACCACAGGTCCACTGACAACCAGGGTCGCTCTGGAAGAATCGGTTGGGTAGCCAGCAGTGCTGATTTCTTGATTCGGCGCAGTGAAGCTGAGCGGGGCGGTAATGACATATTTTTGACCGGGGCAAAGGCTGAGAGTATAACCTGGACCAGAAGACTCTAGAAGCGCATTTAATCGATCTGTCAGACCATTTGCTGGTTCGGATGATTCGCAATCTGTCGTCGCTCTAGGGACGTTGCATCAATAAAAACAGAAAACAAATGGCGTGAAATGCAGTAAAGAAAAACCAGCACACTCACCGATCGACGTTTGGAAGATGCATGGCCGCGAAGTTCTAAGAAAACACAAACCGCTCCGATAAAAATGAAGAAACAGGAGGGAGATGGATGATAGACAAACGAACTCAGATGTGCAAGAAGAGAAGAAAGTTCAGCCCCGAGAGGGCCTCGTTGGAGAGTGAGGAAAGGGGGACTGCTTTATCTAGTTTTCAATGCTAAGTGTGACAAATTTAGAAAACGGTTAACGCAATGAATAGCTTTATGATGTGACAAAGGAGAAGGCTTGTACGGGACGGCCTTAGGAGCGGGAATGTGGTCAGGGGCATATACTGGAGGACTTATATATTTCCATGGTTTTAATGGACTGAGTTTCATTGCGAGGTGGAGCTGACTAGAAAGCGATGGAAACACGGATTAACCGAGGTGCAATCAAGTTTCAATATGCTCAGCCAGCAACAGAGACGGTGCAAGAGTAACTTGTCGAACCTAGATGTGCTTGCCATGTTACAGGACTGGAAGGAAAATAATTCAGACAACTGATCATGTGCCACGAAACGATCTGAAACTGTGCCTCGTATGCCATACAACTCGCTCCGAGTGAAGTCGTCAGTGCCCATGGTGACCCTTGAAAGCTTGATGATCAAGTTCCTCGTGTCAAAAAGCCTGCGGTTGACATGAGTACGTAAATAACCATTGTTGTATGTTTGGGGATATTAATGAGACAGATGTACTGGCATACGTGGCTCGGAATCAGACATCAAGTAAAGTATGTACTTGAATAAGTCCGGTGATCGTGATCGATGACCAACTGAGGCCAACTGAGGCAACGGTCAACTACTAATATTGACAGTCGATCACACAGCTCGTGTTTCAATTGCTCAGCGATCATGATCATCTGCACATCACACCTTATTTACAGTACGGAAATGCCCATCAGAGTTTCGTGTTGATATCATCTTTTCCCCTTTGACCGATACCCGAGTTTGACATATATCCGAGTCCAAGGGGAGCAAATGGTTCATCTTCCTCAGCCGCCTTTCTGATTTCATCAGTAAATTCAGCGTTGGGCAGTGTGCGGTCAGATTATCGTGAACTTCCTTTGGCGAAAATATGAGGAAGAGGTAGATATACCATTGGATCCACCCATAAAAGCGATGCCATCATGAGTGTTCTTGACCCCACCCGTAAACTCCGATATGACTACTGGATAGGGAGCTCATGAACAACTTCGCGTTTTCGGATGTACGAGTATAGGGTACGAAGGCATCTTGGCAACGTGAAGACCCGGTGATTGTTTCAAAAAATGTGCCAAGGAGGAAATGATGTGCAACACAAATGAACCAGTCGTCATGTGGCTCAGTTGTCTACCCTAGAGAACGACACCGGTAAACACGCGGGTTCTGGGAACTCAACCTATACCCATACCCGTGTATCCACGGGTCTTGTACCGGTACCACTGTACAGGTAGTAAGCAGATGAAAAAAAGGTACATCTCCCTGACAATTCTTGACGAACGCGGGTCGTTTTTTTCTCGCTTAACATGACCAACTTGATTCTCCGTGCAAGCACAGGGAGCGAGGGAGAGTATTGATGCTAGGTCTGTCATGTATCCATAGCTTCGCTCGACGTACCGCGGACCTAAGAGACTCGGATGGGTGAGGACATTCATTCAAAAGCCGGAGAAGTATGGATTGAAACACTCTGGATGTGCGACAAAGGCAGGAAGTAACATGATATAATTCCTATCGGCCGTACTGTCATTGGTGATGGGCCACAATCAAGGAGAACCTGGAGAAGGATGGCACTTACCCGGTCGACATTTGTGGGCTGCATTTCAATGTCCCATTATAACACACGGAAACTCAGCTTTGCTTGCATGCTATGTTCATCAAACGAATCACTTGGCTGGACGGCGACTGATGCCCATACCACTACCTAAGAACCGGGGCATAATCATCAAGGAAGAAGACATTTTCAGGCAGACACTATGGGCCCAGTCTGACTTGCATTTATAATGGGATGTTCATGCAAGACACAATGCAGTCACCGTAGAGAGCTGAACGTAACCATAGAACTGGTAAACTAACTTGGGGGAAAGTATTAGTATTCAATATTTCGCCGGAAAGGAAACCCATGGCACTAGCAAGAGCGTCATCGAGGTTAAATGCTGGAGATTTGGAAAAGGCCTAAGTGTAGCCAGGAACTCGGTAGCAGTTTTCTGAAAGCTAGCAGGAATCTGGCGCAGACGGTGCCATTAAGCTCGGGCAAATACCCAGGTACGGGGCAGTACATGAAGCTGAGGATTCGGAAGGATGGAGTGTCTGAGGAACGAAGACAAGTCGGGCTGTAACTCCGCAAGATATGAGTCCAATGAGATTTCCAAGTACTGCAGACAAGAGTGTGTGAGCACAGCTTATAGAGCAATTCTTCATCACCAGGGGGAATGCCAAGTAGTTTCTGAAGGTGCTCCGTGCCGTGATCCATTTCTGGCTCTGCCAAACGTAATCTGCGTAAACGATCCTCCCCCAGAACATGTAGATTCACACGCAGCTTTAATGCGACCTGCTTTGGTCTGGCCAGCAACTTGAACTCTTCCATCCAGTGTGGCAACTTGAAGAAATGAAAGACCAAAGAGATGGGCAATTCAAGGTAACATGGCACTAATAACGGCTGACGAAGGAAACGTTGAATTAGGCGCTGTTAATGTCGGAAAGCCGCCACACTCGTAGAAGTAGTCAGAAGCGCCATTGATGAAGATAGTTTTAAGGGTGTTGGTACGAACGCAGCAAATGAAGCAAGAGTTATTTGCTTTGATATGGAAGCTGGATGCCAGCCCTGCATTTTACGTCGGCCACCTCCATGCATGCGATTGTTGGGGAGTTGCAATGTCGCATGACATAACCTACTCTAGCAGTTCAATAGACTTTAGCTATGTGACCTGATTTCGGACCGACCACACCAAATAGATTCTCATTTATCAGTTCGCTCAGGCTACATAGATACATTGAAAATCAAAAGGGGTTCTGCATCATGACAGATGTCAGATATGAAATCTCTTCAGCACGATACGTGTCCGTGGTGAGCACTTGCGGAGCTGGCCCATCCAGCAATTCCAGCATTGTCTGGTTAATCGCGTCGTATTGTGGCCAGTATAGATCCGTGCTCCCACCGGTGTTGGGATTGGCGTTCGCAATAAAACGGATAATATATGAAGTCATATCTGAGAAACCGTAAAAGCTCCCAGGGTCGGACGCATGGAACTGGTAAAATACAAAAGTTAGGCAAACATAAGGATGAAACATTTAGCATAACTCACAGAGCCAAGAAAAGGCGTGGCTTTCATCCGTTTGTTCACTATCAAAGAAGAGCTTCAATCCTGGCAATGCATTAAGGTGGCAATAGCACGACGGCATACAGTATGTCCACATATTCTGTTTCCCAGCCCGATTTTGCAGCAAGAATCGTCTGGGTGCTTGGAATACAGCATCCCCCTGAACCGCGGCCATCCGTTTATATTGCGGAGTCAGTGCATTGAAATGGCCTGTGTCGAATGGTGACCCTTTAGCAGGATCAGATGAATAATACTTCAATGCCTGCTCTATCATTTCGTTTGGAGCATTGGGCAAATAGTTTGTTTTGATGTACTCTGCGAATTCTGCATCTGTCCTGATAAAAGATGCACGAGGGAAGAGCATGGTATAATTGACCTCTCACTTACGTGATGTTGGCGTTCGCCAACGAGAAGATAGTTCCTTCGTCATCACAGTTTCCTAGGAAAATTAGAGTAGAAAGGACACCAGAGATATAAACATACCAGCGATGAGTGGTATATTGGCGATGGCCCCTTCTTGGACAAGGTCCATAGGGTTTCCAGTCAAGAAGATTCCATCTACACGTGGCATCCAAGGCAGGTTCAGCGACTTTGAGAAAATGTTCATTCGAGGCATAAGCCACCATTATATACTGGCAAGTGGATACAAACAACCTACCTGATATGAAAGCGGCCCTGAAGACTGCGATACCGCGTGCAATAGCTTGTCATAAGGCAACTCACGCAAACACTGTAATGTGTCATTTGTCCCAGAACACCCTGTCTCGATAACGAGCGCGTCGTAGTAGCGCTGTCCATGGGAGATATCACCCACAGACAAGGGCCCCCCACCTTGCATGATTGCCGCACGAAAAAGGTCTTCAGGATCTCCTCCGTGAGTTAACATAT
This sequence comes from Tylopilus aff. striatulus, assembly GCA_038094335.1. Lineage (NCBI taxonomy): Eukaryota > Fungi > Basidiomycota > Agaricomycetes > Boletales > Boletaceae > Tylopilus > Tylopilus aff. striatulus. The sequence goes on along the minus strand of JBBPTY010000030.1, from coordinate 20,789 downwards.
GTAAAGCGACACAGATGGCGCTTGAACTATATCCCCAGCTGTACTTTTTTTCAGAGATGATGGCCAACCAATTCTTAGAATCTTACAGAGTCACTTTGGCAGGGTCTCCCCCGAATTCGCTGATGTATCTTTGCACCCAACGAAAGGCAAGGCGTTCTGTGAGAAGTACGATGAGCTGACCTACCCAGATATATGGGTAGTGTAACGTACGATCTTGGAGACCAAGGTTACCAACTCCAGCCTCTTTGACTTCCTTGCTTGCGAGAAACCCAAACGCTACTAAACGTAAATACGAGGTATGAACGAGCACGGCTGGCATGCTCACCACTCCAACTGGTCAGATTATGAGCGACCGTGTTACTTCATGCGAACAACATGCTCACCGATAAATCATACTAACATACACAATCGGGATCCCGAGCGCGAGGCCCCTTTCCACAATTAAGGAACCATCGTGTCTATGGCCATATGAGCATGTTGTGAACGTCGTACACATAACACAACACTAACAAGGGCGCACCATCGAACTCAAACGCGCCGGGCAGTATGAACTGTTTGGGATGTCATCCTTCAATACGACAAGCACTAGGTAGGTAGTCACAGTTAAAACTCACAACGACAACCGGCAGCTTTGAGTCAGGCGTCACTCCGGCGGGAACGATCACGTTGATAGTCAAGCCTATATCATCAATCAGGTTGATTGCTAGGACTACCAGCCCTTGGTGTCCACGCACAATCTTCCGAGGAAGTGGCACTATTCAGAATTAACGTGTCCAGATAGTTAACCGTCTCTGTTGGAAGATTTGATGGCCAAAACTGCACAAGTGGCTGCTGGGGACACGCAGGACCATACTTCATGGCAGAGAAGCTGGTCTCATATGGCGGCAATGGCTCGGGTAGCCTGAAGCGGCGGTCACCGGTTCTGTTTCAAATATGAGCACTCGTATGGACCACTTGAAATCCTATCGAAAGAGTTCACGTACGGTGGATAGGCATATGGGATCCCTAGGAATTGATCTGTGAGCCCATTGGTGATGCCTGTTACGGTTGCGTTATCGAGGGCAACAATTGGCAGCAGGCCTGCCCGGACAGTGTATATGAAGATTTCTAGTAATACCAAAAGTGCCGCAGTACGAAACATGACAGCAGTTCGAGGACCACCTGGAGAACATGTTTTGCATCAAGGTCAAATGCTACTGCGGCTGAATCAGATTACTCACTCGGTATATACGCAGGGCTTTGCGTACGGCGGGAACAAGGACCCTCGGACGTTGACAAGTTCTTGTTACATCCCAATCCATTAAACAGAACATGCAACCGAAATGTGGCTGGGAAGCGAATCTCGGATATTCGTCTTGATGTACATAACTCGCTCATAGGGCTAACTAGTGTGTGATCCGAAAGTAGGGTTAGAAGCTGTCAGACATCAAGGGAAGTCTAACATACACATTAACGTTTGATCTTGGGGTTTTTGCTAGAGCCACTAAATAATCAGCAATCGCAGACAGATCACTGACATGGCCATGGAAAGACATAGCCGGAAATAAGGAACTTAGAGTCACATATATAAAGTTGAACGTTTGAACGTTGAACGTCACATCGCAATATTAGCAGGTCTACTAGTAGGTAACTAGTGTGGTAAATAAAGCTGTAAAAAAACATAGGAAGTCTGGTCTCCGCTTGAATTTTGGTTATTGCTAAGCACAGCACATTTCCCAAACTGAGATGCATTTGCTCGTAAGTTGCCTTATTAAGACAGATTGGTCACACCATAATTCGAGCGGAGTCCAGACTTCCGGCCACTCGTCTAAGTTTTTGTACAACATATTTACCACACCCCCGGATACTCCAGTCATGGGCTCATCAATAATCACGCGATTGTCATAGTACTTAGACTTCACTATTGCCCTCATAGGACGCCGTGAAGAACTCCCCAGTGGCAGAGGTTTTAGACAGATGAAAACTCAACTCGATTCCGAAGTGGTATTCGAGTATTTGGACTAAGGAGAGCTGGAAGGACCAATCGACCGGCTTCGCCCACTCTGCTTATGTTCAGATGATGTGACGTGAGTCGTTCGATGGATGTGCATCCGAGTCGAGTGGGAAAAAAATAACCGGCTCTTCGCTTTGCAGTACCCGTCGAAGTCGCTTCAAGCGATTGGCTCGAACGTTTCGTGAAGTTACTAGTAGACATCTCGGCGGTCTGCCATGAGAAGTCCGCCCACGTAATCCCACTAGCACTAAGACGGAAATGATCCTGATGTCACCAAAGTGCCCTTATCCTCAACCATGGTACAACGTTCATATGGATGACCATCGAAGCTCAAAGATACTAGCCATCTGTCTACTGACGGGGGTCCGTCAGGACAGGATCGTGCTTCAGGCGCGGGTCTTGATTGTAACGAGCCAAACATAACCCAGGAGTATCCCCCTAATTCAAGTTGCCATCACGCATCTCGTGGTATCAGATCCGATCCTCCAGAATTGCGTTCCAACTTGCCATACGCAGTTAGTTCCGGGCGGCCGATGTTTCCACTTCACATAACTAACCAAGATATCACAGCGGCCATGGTCATGCCACTAGCGTGGCTGTTTGACTTGTAATGCTGTACCACCCACATATGGCGTGTCCATCTGGACTGCATAGTGGGCGTGTTTCACATGGATCTATTTATTCCTCAATGTAATGCCGCAGTTGGGTGACTGCCCATGCTGTTGGCGACGGTGGCTGACCGATTTGATAAACTGAGAAGCACCTACCATCGGAATACCCTGCAGAAGTGGTTTCAATCTGAACTCGCTTCTGGCAGTATAGTAGACTTCAAGCGACATTATAACGCCAATCTCTCTTTGCTCGATTGCGGCTGTTTTCACGTTAGCCTGAAGCGAGTACATACTCCACTCGCTAATACATATGAGCTGGTAGGTACTACCGCATCCCGAAATATCCTCTCCTGATCCCCGTGCTAGCCGGTCAGAGACAGATTATGTCCTTGAAAGACTCGAAAGACTCGTCTGAGTGTTGTATCTCCATTGGAGCCTATTCTGCTGTTATCATGTTCTTGTGTTGTGATATCACTTGTAGGTTGTTGATCAGTCTAGGACATTTGGGTGCTGAACGTTGAACCAATACGATCTATCTGCGAACTTGAAGGTTCCTCTCGATACTTGGCACGATCTGAATGTCTATCGGCGTGGCGCCATCAAAATTTGTGAGCTATCGAGCATTCTATTTTATGGAAGCCTAAGGTTGACATTTCATTCTATTCGACTCGACCTAAGCAGCTCAAACATGCACCACGGGAAGGACTCAATCGTGCCATCATCACACACATCTAACCTCGTCACGATTCGCATTGCAACTCCGCAGGGAGGGATAGCGAAGCAGAGGTGGTCACGGTCGTCAACCTGACTCTTTTGATGCCCTCTTGCCTTTCTCCATCTTCACTGTTTTCATTGTGTTCGAATTCCGCGCCATGTACTCGTTTCGGCTCCGTCTTCTTTATGAGCGCGGGCGGCGCACGAATGTTGGGTTGAGCGAGCCAATGTGGAAGTATCTTTAGCCCGGTCCTAGGCTCTAGCCGAACGAGTCCTTCCACGGGTAGACCCTCCGCCTCCTTTGCATCGCGCTAGGGTCGAGATCGTAGCCGAATATCCCAGGCGAGGAAGGAAAATTGTCAGCCACGTAACATGCCGTGCAATCAATGCAGAGCGCTCACGTCCATTCGCTGCTTCATTTTTTGTACCACGTCCACATATCGCTCTACTGACCGTGGCCCCGATATCTTGCTCAGCTCGTCCCGCAAGTCGGTCTCTCGCGCGAGAGCAGGCCGTAGCAACTTGAACAAATGGCCTTTGACTGCACTAAGAGACGTCGGCGTCTTTAAGCTTTGCACGATCGCCAGGTACTCCAGCGCCAAGTCTGCGTGGGGGAGATGAAGTCCCGAGTCGAACCGTCTCGTATCCGATATGAGGTCCACGCCGGTACCTGAATCCACGGGTGCGAATAACGCCGGATTGTACAGTTGGCCTTCGGCAGACATCACGGCATCTGCGCCCGTTTCTGCCAGGCACCGCTCGATGTCGGAGTGGTAGAGGATATTGCCGTTCGCAAAGACAGGTACAGAGACGGCTTCCTTGACAGCACGTATCTTGGCCCAATCAGCCAGTCCGGTATTTTGACCACGCTGCTCACGCAATCGGCCGTGACAAGTGAGTATCTGGGCGCCCGCGCGCTCAAGCATGCGTGCGTACTCGACTGTCTTCTCGATGGTAGGAAACACACGGAATTTGGCTGTCACCGGGACCTTCAGTTCCTGATGCAAGGTATTGACTGTTTTAGCAGTGTAAAGATCGCCAAAACTCCTAACGACTCAAAGAATGTGACGCACCGAGTCTATAAATCAGGCTCCAGTCTTCCATCAAAAATGCGCCATAATGTCCAGATCGCGCGATCTCCTGCGGACATCCCAAGTTAAGGTCGATTGCATCACAGCGGTCTTGGAGTGCCAGTGCAGACTCGAGCAATTGCTCTGGATCGTTGGCACAGAACTGAATGATGAGAGGTCGATCTACCAGCCCGCCTTCCTCGCCCTGGGAGACGTTGAAGAATTTATCGCGGAGACCTTTTTTCCCTTTATTAAGGCAGAACATCTGTAAACGGATAACAGGACATTGTGCGTCCGTACAAGGGTCGTATCAGAGGTCTACGTCGATCCACTGGAGCTCTAATTTTACCTTGGCATTGATCATCGGGGTATACACGAGCTGCAGTGGAAGTCTATACACAGAGGTCCGAAACACAAAGAGCCACTCACCTGTGCACCGTATCTCCGTGCCAAGATCCTCCAAGGCTACTTTGCCATCAACCGCCGACATGAAAAGAACGGAGTCAAGTGGCTGCTGGTCAGCCGAAAAAATAGCACAACATACCAGTTCGCTTTGGTCAACCATAGGCGCAACGACATGCTTCGGGCTACCAAGAATCGTATTGTAAAACTCGTATCCTCCGAGTTTCCGAGGTGACGATCCAGGTGCCGAATCGGCGGTGTGTGGTTGCGGCGGAGATGTGGATGTTATGCTTGTGTTGGGCATGAATTCGACCGCAACAGTGGACATGTTGTATACAGAACTTCGTATACGGAGTAATGCGCTAGTACACCTGAAATTGAGACGGCGAGTGGTACATTGCAGGCGGAATCGTGTCGGATGCGTCCACATCCGACCGCAGAGCTCAAGTGGGAAAAACACCCATATACAGATGCTGATGGTCACGTACTACTCCTTTGCCCTTCACTGGCAGGTTCAACAATTGGTATCCGCACATTCCGCGGCTCAATGTTCGCTCGAACATTTCTACGTAGCTGCTAGTGGCAGTTTACCGTTCCACGTCTGCCTGCGCTGGCCCTACCACGGAAATAATTGGCGAAAGCGCCCCACGACTTGAACGCGGTAGATCTGTATCGACGGCAATACTAATTATCCATCTGCTGACGAAGGCGCGTCGAAATAGGATTATATTTCGGGCACGGGCTTGATTGCAGCCCTGGCCGGAGTCACACATGATCTTGTGTGGTGGGATCATTGCACGTGCAGTTGATTCCAGACGACCTTTCCGTTTCACATGACTTGTCAAAATAGAGCCATAGTCACGCCGGTGCCGGTGCCAGTGGCTGCTTGGCTTGCACGCGCCACTACACACATGGCTGTCCATCTTGGCTGCTTGGGTGTGTTTCACATGCACCTATTTATCCCCTGATACGATGCCGCAGTTGGGGTGACTGCAAATATGGTGTGGGCGGTGCCGAGTCAAGCGTTTGACTGTTGCAATTGTAAGGTGGCGGCGGCGGTTGCGATGTGGAACCGAGAGTTGTGAGGTCACGAAGGGTGTGTGGTGCGACTACCATTAACCCATCCTTGGTGTCGACGACGACGATCGCATAGCGACAGGACCCAGAACCACCGTCTTAGCTCCATCGGCTCAGATGACGGGTTCATGAATAGAACATTCACCGTTTCAGGTACTTGCCAAGGCCATCAAGAGTTTTGCACACAAACGGGGCGTTTTGCAAGAAAGTTAGAGATGACCTAGTATGTAGTAGAATAGGAGAAGCCTGATGAAGTCTAGATAGTGAGCACAACCTGGATCGGAACAAAGGTACAAAAGGAACGACATATATATAGGCGGGTGTAGTAAACGTGCAATGTCCGAACGAGTGATATATTTCAACTCCGTTGCCGAAGGTACGTAGGACGTCTCGAAGGTGGTACCCTCACTTTCGAGTGCTGCAAAGCCCATTTCCGCACGAACCAAGTTATGGCCGCCACCAAGAGTACGGCCGCAATCGTACCAATGACAATGCCAGCCGTCTCACCAGCTGACGGGTGGCTTGAGCTCGTCGTCGGACTCGCCGACGGAGCGCTCGAACTGGGAATCCCCCCAAACGGCCAGTAAGCACCGCCATTAGGTGGGAGGACACATGTCAAGCTGTCACCATTTGAGACAGACGTGAAGTCCATTTGTGTCGAAGACTTTTGTACATTTCCCAAGTCGATCACGAAAGCGGTGGGGGATGGTGTGGCGTCGCCAGTTGTACAATTCGGGCCACGTGTACCAATGAATGACGTGTTGCCGATGAGGGCATTATTTTCGACGGTGAAGTTCGTGGCTGAACTCATTGCGATAGCATAAGCAAATGCCCCGGTGAGTTGGTTACCTTGTACCGTTGCACCATTGCTGACATTATTGCCGTATCGGTCACCGAACCAAGTACGAGGGCCAATAGCGATCCCGATTCTACACCGAATTAGTTGAGCGAGGCCATTGAATGAAATACCGAATGAGTAGACGCACTTGATAATAGCGTCGTAGTTATTGGTTCCCTTGGTCTGCGAGCCTTCTGCGGGTTGCGATGCGAAGCCACCCGCAATAGTGTTGTTGGTGACGACTACACCTTTGTAGTCGCCCCCAAATGGAGAGACATCGACCAAGTTAATGCCACCCAGCAAGGTTTGCTGAGTTATCACCGTGTTAGGACCCCAAATCATGCGGAGTGACATGCGGAGGACGCACTGTTTCCACCCATATCGTGTTGTTCTGCACGTGGGTTCCTGGGGATCCAAAAAGAACGATGCCACCATCCGTGGGATTCCGGACCATGTTGTTTCTTATCACGCTGTTGGTGCATGCAACGCTAATACCATCTGCCCATTGTTGAAACAGGTGAGAACCTGCTGGACCAATTTCGTTGTTTTGGACGGTAACATTCGTACAAGTGAGGTTTCCTTCGGTGACGTGAAGACAAGACCATCCTCGGGGATCGAATGAGTGGACATATTCAATCAGCTGGTTAGCATTAGAGCCACCCATTTCGATGTTGGCACCTCCCGAGGTCGGCGGTGCACCAAGACGTGTACCATTGATCTGCTTAATGTATCAGATGGCGGTGAACAGATCAATTGGGATATAGTGCACCTGTACGTTGCGCAACTTGACCCCGCCGCATTTGGCACACGTTCCATCGACGGCAGTCGTATGGCCTGTCCCATTGACTATGGGACCAGCGACTACGATGGTCGCTCTGGTAGAATCTGTTGGGTAGCCAGCTGTGCTGATTTCTTGGTTCGGAGAAGCAAAGTAGAGTGGTGCGGTGAGGGAGTATTGTTGACCAGGACAAAGACTGAGGACGTAGCCAGTGCCCGAAGAATTGAGGAGCGTGTTCAATCGGTCAGTTAAGGTGTTTGCGGGGCTGGGTGATTCGCAGCTGGTTGACGCCCTTGGGATGTTCGATCTAAGGAACACGCGTCAGCGTCGCGGATTCGCAATAGAAATTGGCATGCCTGATACCTATCAGAACCTGGAAGATGCATGGTGAAAGAGTGCAAGAAAAAAGAGATAAAGAAATGCGAGTCCAAGGGAGTTGGGAGAGACCTCCTGGCTTGGCAAGATAAAGGCCCGCCCGCACTGGTCCGAGCATAATAAAATGCTCGGAAATTTGACACTTGTATGTTGGACTTAATAGGCAGGACCTCCTTTTGGAAATTAGTGAATGAAGCGTACATAGTGGCAAATCGATTACATAATATGCTTCCCACTATCTTGCACGTGACCTGATAGCAGGTCCGAGTTGCTTGCGTGCTTGCCGTCAAGTGTAAATGGGTAAGGGCACGTCAGTTGGAGCTGCACATCGCTGACGAATCGCAGACGCTTCCGTGTCCAAGCAGCTCATAGACAAGATTTATGAGAAGAGAAAGGCTGCAGCACTCGAACTCGAAAAGTAATGCTCCCCTTCTCTTCCACCTGTACGCACTCAGACACCACCGCGTAGGCAGATTCGCGAATGTCACCAGCAAGGCGACCACCGTCGCATCGGCCAGATCATCGACCAACTCGTGGACATGTTCAGTAATGCCTCTAATCCACTTCACATCCGGAACGGTGGCTTGATCGGTCTCGCTGGAACTGCCATCGCGCTGGGCGTCGACGTCGCTCCATACATGGACAAGTTCATTGAACCCGTCCTCGTGTGCTTCACGGACCAGGAGAACAGGATAAGATACTTCTCTGCCGAATGCTTGTATAACATTGCCAAGGTTTCCAAGGGCGAGGTTCTCGTCTATTTCAACCCCATCTTCGATGCTCTCAGCAAGGTAATTCATTTATGGCCCGTACCCTCTATCCCACGACTAACGCCCATCAGCTTGCTGCAGACTCGGAAATATCTGTCAAGAATGGTGCTGAGCTCCTCGACCGCCTTTTGAAGGATATTGTCGCCGAAACCGCGTCCGTGTACATTCCACAATACCCAGAGACGGAGAGAATACGGGATCGATTTGACTCTCAAGAGCATGGTATACTCGTACCATATCCTGACGATTCTTTCTTCAATGGCAATTCGGCTCCCAAGAAAGCATTCTCACTGGCTCGATTTATCCCGCTTCTTCAGGAGCGCATATATGTCATCAGCCCATTCACTCGCAGTTACCTTGTATCTTGGATCACTGTTCTAGATTCAGTACCGGAGCTCGAACTCGTCTCTTACCTTCCCGATTTTCTCGATGGCCTCTTGTCAGTCCCTCTTACGCCGGCATTCCCTTCCTACTAAAATGATGTATCCAGGAAGTACCTTTCCGATCCCACCGAGGACGTTCGCGTGGCGACCGAGAACATCTTGGCAGATTTCCTCCGCGAGATACGCGACATCAGCATTCTCCGTCACCGCCAAGAAGAATTCGCAGAATCATCAGAACAGCGTCGTGCGGATGAAAAGCTTCCTGACATTACGTTGTCTCATTCGGAGCGCGCCTTGTTCATCCGCGAAAATGACCTCGCCCACGATCATGACGGTGAACTGAGCGAGCAAAAATCCGAGAAAGACAATCGAAGTACCGGAGGTGCGGAGCTTGCCATCTCGGCCCTAGCTCTACTTACGAAGTGCAGCTTGGGTGCCTGGTCAAGGCGTCCGGATAGATTACGCAGCGATAATCGAAATCCTGATCCAGCAACTGGACGGGCAACGTTGGTTCCAGAGTCATGCGCAATCCTCTGACACTGAGCTTCCCTTTTACAGACGACGAGATACAGCAGTCTACGGCCCTCAGATGGCTGGCAGAATTCTTGGGCTTTGCGCAGGAAGTCATGCTTCCCTTTACACCTCGTCTTATCCCAGCGATCCTACCCAACCTTGCCCATCATGTTCCCATGATCCAGTCCGCAGCCATTCGAACGAACAAGCTTCTCACGAAGGTTATCCAAGACCTACCTAACCCTGCAGAAAAGTCCTCCCGACAGTCAATTGTCGAGAAAACGACATCTTCGCGCGCGTTCACCAGTTCACCAACACCATCAGCAACGACGTTTCTGCCTCGTCCACCGCCAACCCTTCCCTCGGGCCCTCAACACGAAGCATCTTCTCCAGAGTCTATGACAGACGGTCAACCTTCCGCTTCATTGGACAAGACCACCGCACCTCAGAGTCATAAATCTCGCTCTAGCACTATCGTTGTACCGTCCGACATACCTAGCCGGCCACAGTCAAGAACGTCTTCAATTGGCACATCCGGACCGATCGCAGTCACGGCCACGCCCGTGGTAGTCGCCCCACCACTACCATCCCCCGTCGAGGAGGAGAAACGCGACGATGAAGACATTTTTGATTATGTCGCCACTGTGAACGGACTGACAGTACAATTTCTGAGCGAACATGAACAGACAAGAGTGGCGGCGTTACAGTGGCTTATCATGCTCCACCAGAAGGCGCCAAAAAAGGTATGTGGTGGTGAGCGACTTAGCAATTCCTTTGGCTCACGCGATGTTAGATTTTGGCCATGGAAGATGGCACATTTCCTGCTTTGCTCAAGACGCTCTCAGACCCATCTGAAGAGGTTTGGTGATGTTCAATGCCGTCTTTGCTCCGGCTAAAGCCGCGCTGTCTAGGTGATCAAACACGACTTACAGCTTCTTGCACAAATCTCTTCTAGCTCGGAAGAGAGTTATTTCCGTGTTTTTATGATGAATCTTTTAGAGCTATTTAGCACCGACAGGAAGCTACTCGACGCTCGGGGAAGTCTTATTATCCGGCAGCTCTGCCTGAACCTTAACACCGAACGGATATATCGTACGTTTGCTGAAATCCTAGAAAAGGAAGAGGTGATGTCGTCAATCATTTTCTGTTATGAGATCGTGTGATCTAATTATCTGCAGGATTTGGAGTTTGCCAGTGATATTGTTCAGAAGCTCAACATGATCCTTGTGACCTCGCCGGAGCTTGCCGAATTCAGGAAACGACTAAAGAGTTTAGAAACACGGGTGCGTGTCTGAGCCTGCGTGGCTGACTTGGCAGTGATACGATTCATACTTTCCAGCAAGACGGGCAAGCGCTATTTACCACGCTTTACCGATCATGGTGTCATAATGCAGTGTCTGTATTCTCACTTTGCTTGCTGGCGCAGGCATATGAACATGCCTCTAACCTTTTATCGATATTGTATGGTGATCCTTTGATTATGTCCTTCGAAAGAAACTTATGTCATGATCCGTAGTGCCGATTTGGAGATGACCGTGGCTATGTTGGTACAAATTGATAAACTGGTGCAGCTAATCGAGTCACCGGTGTTCACATGTAACGTGCTTCTTTTCTGGTGAGTAGCCTTACCTAACCACACTGGTAGATCTCCGTCTCCAACTTCTCGAGCCTGAACGTTATCCTTACCTATTCAAGTGTCTATATGGCCTCCTCATGTTATTACCGCAGAGCAGCGCCTTCGTGTCACTCCGCAACCGTCTGAACGCCGTTAACTCTGCTGGGTTCCTTCATATTGCACCCAAATCGTACGTTCACGTCTACCGTGTTTCCCCCCGCGCTCATTCCACACTCACGCAGGACCGCTCCGTCGATATCCGTGCGTGCCAAGGTCGGCCAGAACGAGATCAAGTGGCCTGATTTGCTGAACCATTTTCGAGCGGTGCAAGCCAAGCATGAGAAGGCGCGTCGACAAGCACTCGGTACGGATAGTCTGGCATTTGCTGGGTTCGACTCCCCGTTGTTGGGCGGTGGGGCATCAGGCCAATTAGGGGATATGGGTGGTGCTGCGGCTGGGTCGTCAATGCGACGACGGGTAGCGGCGGTTGGGGGTGGTGAGGCGTCGGCGTCGGCATCGACGGGGGTGATGGGGCGACCGGCGTTGTCACCCTTGAACCCGCGGGCGAGACAGAACGGGTTATTGTCGGGTGCACAAGGCTTTCCGGGGACTGTGATGAGCTCGTCGGCGTCGTTGGGGATGCAGCAGCAGAAGCAGCGACGGCCTGGGGGGATCCCGGTTCCGTTGGGTGCACGCAAGACCTGAACGGATTTGTGAGGCCTCATGTTTTGGTTGTGGTTGGGTTCACGGTTTTTCTTTCTCCCTTTCCTATCACCCTTTTTTCCTCGCTGGCTGGCAGGGTGGGTTTTGTTCATGATAACGAATGTATGTAATGTACTTAATTATGTCTACTATGTTGTCGTGTCGCACATGCTGTAATTAAAGTTGTTGTACAGTCCAGCGACGCATCGATTCCGATTCTGGAAGAGTTTAGAGCATCTTCATAGTAGCACTTTCGAGACAGGCACAAGTGTCTTCATGGATCGCACATCGCACTGGCTAGCTCGATGGGTTTGGAGTTCGACACGCACGTACATGCAAACGTTGTCACCAATTCCGTATGTATTGTACTGACAACCGAGTTTGATGAGATAGACCGCTCGGGGTATCTCATGTTCTGCATAGCATACAAAATAATAAACTTGTGCGATAAATCAGAGAGCATCTTCACATGCGGGCTCTAGCGAGTACTACGAGGTTTGACCGAATGGTGGTGATATCATCATCGTTAAGGCTGCAAAAGTTCTTCACATATGCTTCTACACCGCCGTACTTTTCCTTCAAGAGACCGAGCGTGACGAGCATCGTGTCATATCTAAAAGAACCACACGCAGTGTAGCCACGAATGGGAGTACGAGTCGTTCCAAAGTGACGTACCGAGAGGTGAGCATTCGAAGTGCGAGGCTGGAGTTGGCGGCGAATAGCGGTTCTTTCAAGAGGCGTCGGAGGACCTTTTCGCGATCTGGTTCGCGACCTACTCGAGTCAATGAGTAATCTTGGCAGATAAAATGGTCGTCGACCCCTGCGAGCTGTACAAAGGATAAGCGAATATGTAAATAGTTACCGCGTTAGGTTTAGCATACTTTCAAGAGGATGGCGGCGGCGATGCCGGTGCGGTCTTTCCCCGCTGAATGACAGGCTGTGAATGGCCAGGGCCAGGTCATCAATGACAAGACAGACCTGTGCAGTGGAACATGAACGGCGCGTTCGGCCGATCCCGAATGTGCCGGAGGATGATACCGAACGCACGACCGCCATGGTCTAGTATCTGGGAGTACAACTTCGCGAACGCCTGTGCAAGCTCTCAGTGGCGATCGATATCGTGAAGGGCGAACGATCAACCTCCGTAGTTCCGCTTGCATACAATTCAAATTTTCTGCCACGCAGGGACTATGAGGCATGATTGAGGGGTCGGTGGTGCAAGCTCACCTCGCCATACTCTCTGGACTGTAGTCCTCGTTGGTGAAGACAGGCGTGCGCAATATTTGTACGCCTTCGACAGTGGGTATTGGGGTGCTGTATTTCTGTATTTCAGGATCCGATCGCAGGTCGAACAGGGTCGTGATCCCGAGGGCCCTCATCTGTTGTATACCTAGCGTGTGGTATATGAGACGATCCGCTGTAGCTAACAAGGATGGTGCGGACCTTGTTGGGTGATGTTGGAGACTTCTGCACCGCGAAAAGCATACCCCGGTTTCGTGATGACATTTGGTGTGGAGGTGGGGTAGGATCCCAGGTCCCGGACGTTGCACACGCCAGATATCTGTACAAAGGGTGGCCTGGAGAGTACGTCCGCGACGTATTGTGGATCTAACGCTTCGAGCTCGTCGTCCGTGGCAGTCATGGCGAGAACTGGGTTCTCACATAGGGTCGGGAACACGTGATGGACCTCGATTCAGGGCAGGCAGTATCGCGATGAAGGAGCGCGTCGCTTCTTTTGATTGCTACTAGAATGGACTCAGACGGTTTGTCCTCACCACCGGTGCCGGTATCGTCCCTCCCGCCGAGCAGTGCACCGAACCCGACTGCGTCGTCCAACGGCACACCGAGATCAGTACGACGACCAGTGACAGACGCCCTTGCCTTTAGCAACAACGATGCACGGGAGGGTCAAGGAGACGGCGAAACGGGCAGGACGCGGCAGAGACGGAGAGCTCGCAACCAGCCAGGTGGCGATGTCCCCATGGTGAGGGACGCGGTGGGCGAGAGCGTGTGCGAGAGCTTTGAAACCTTTCTCAAAACGTGTGTCGCGACTTTTCTATCCACTTCCCCGTTCCTCACCGTGTCGCGATTCAGTTTTACCGAAGACGTCGCACTCCCATCCACACCCGCCTCTGATGGTGGTCTTCCTGAAGTGACCGATGGCGAGCTGCTGTATATCCAGCAGATCCATATCATGCGTGAATACGAAATCACGACCCTTTACATCGACTACGGTCACCTGCTTCAGAGGGACGACGTCCTCGCAGACGCAGTTCAAAAGCAATATTATAGGTTTCTCCCGTACCTGCGTCGAGCGCTCCACAACTTGGTCGCCGAGTATGAGCCGGAATACCTCAAAATCAATCCCACTGCGGCCACCACGGACTCCTCGAACCTCCAATCCCGCGAATTCAACATCTCATTCTATCATCTCCCTTTGGTCTCTGGCATTCGCGATCTCCGCACTGATAAAATCGGTACTCTGATGAGCATCAGTGGCACGGTGACAAGAACAAGTGAAGTCAGGCCGGAGTTGCTGTACGGAAGCTTTATTTGCGAAGTGTGTGGTGGCCTGGTTAATGAGATAGAACAACAGTTCAAATATACCGAGGTATGGTGTCAATCTTTTGCGTCGTGGAGTTGTCTTTCAACGCCGGACGCGTAGCCCAGTTTGTGTCCTAATCCAACCTGCGGAAATCGCATCGCATGGCAACTACAAATCGATACCTCCAAATTTACGGATTGGCAGAAAGTACGCATTCAGGAAAATCCTTCCGAGATACCCACAGGCTCCATGCCCCGATCACTGGATGTGATCCTTCGGTCCGAGCTCGTTGAACGGGCCAAAGCCGGAGATAAATGTGTGTTCACTGGAACATTCATAGTCGTGCCAGACGTCAGCCAACTCGGTTTGCCCGGCGGAAACAAGGCAGAGCTTATTCGCGAGGCGAGCAAAAGTGGGGCGAATGCCGCAACGGGGGGTATTAGCAGCGGTGTGACAGGGTTGAAAAGTCTCGGTGTGCGAGACTTACAGTACAAGACCGCCTTTTTAGCATGCATGGTACACGACGCTGATGGCAGGGTAGGTGGCATATATATACAGCCAATACGGCGACTCAGGATGACCACAGGGCGGTACTAATGTCCGTGGTGAAGAAGAAGATAGCGAAGAGGATGGGCAGGCCTTCCTCAGGTCGTTAACCGAGCCCGAATTCGATGAACTCAAGAGTATGATTGACTCAGACCACATCTACTCGCGCCTCGTCGAGAGCATCGCACCAACCGTATATGGCCATGAAATCGTAAAGAAGGGTCTCTTGTTGCAATTGATGGGTGGTGTCCACAAGCAGACCAGCGAAGGGATGCACTTACGTGGTGACATCAATATCTGCATTGTTGGAGATCCGTCAACGTCTAAGTCGCAGTTCCTCAAGTGAGTGTCAACATCCCATCTTGCCACTGAGCTAACTAGATAACTGGTAGGTATATCTGTTCCTTCCTGCCTCGCGCAGTCTACACGTCCGGAAAGGCATCGTCCGCCGCTGGTCTCACAGCCGCAGTCGTGAAGGATGAGGAAACAGGCGACTTTACCATTGAAGCTGGTGCACTGATGCTAGCAGACAACGGAATATGCGCCATTGACGAGTTCGACAAGATGGACATCTCGGACCAGATCGCCATTCACGAAGCCATGGAACAGCAAACGATATCGATAGCCAAAGCTGGTATTCATGCTACATTGAATGCCCGCACGTCGATCCTGGCGGCTGCCAATCCCATTGGCGGACGATACGACCGGAAGAAAACCCTGAGGGCCAACCTGGCGATGAGCGCGCCGATCATGAGTCGTTTCGATTTGTTCTTTGTCGTTCTAGATGAGTGCGACGAGAGGACGGATCTCAACATTGCCAGGCATATCGTCAACGTGCATCGCTTCCAAGATGAGGCTATTAATCCGGAGTTCAGCACGGAGGCCTTGCAACGCTATATCCGCTACGCACGGACATTCAACCCTAAAGTGAGCAAATCAGTTTTTCTGGACTGCCACATTACTGATTGTACGCAGCTCACGCCCGAGGCCGCAGATGTCTTGGTCGAAAAATACAGAATTTTGAGGCAAGATGATGCTAGTGGTGTTGGCCGAAACTCGTACCGGATAACTGTCCGACAGCTGGAGAGTATGATTCGTCTCAGCGAGGCCATTGCCCGAGCGAACTGTACCTCGGAGATAACGCCTGCGTTTGTGCGCGAAGCATTCACCCTCCTGCGGCAATCCATCATCCACGTCGAACAGGATGATATCGACTTTGACGAGGAAGAGCGCGAAGACGAGCCCCCTGCCAACGCAAATGCGGTGCAGTCTACGGGCGGCCTTGAGGAGAGTCAGGACGTGGAGATGTCATCGGCGGAGATCGAAGCGATGGACGCGGCGGATGAAAGCTCATTCGGAATCAACCAAGTGACAAGCAGTGGTGCTGGACCATCGTCTTCGTCGCAAGCCGGGGGCGGGTTGCCAGAAGCTCCCGCCCCTGCACCTCCTCAGCCGAGACGACGGATGGTAATCACGCACGACAAGTACATGACGTTGCAGAGTCTGGTGGTGTTGCACATTTCTGCTGTTGAGCAAGAGACTGGAGGAGGGGTCGATAGGGATGAACTTATTGATTGGTACCTTGAGCTGAAGGAATCCGAAGTGCAGGACGTCGAGGAGCTGGAGTACGAAAAGGAGCTCATCATCAAGTTGCTGAGGAAGTTGGTCAAGGTGAGCCAAGAGATATCTCATGGGTAATTCGCCTTGACTTGAGTTACTTCAGGATAAGTATTTATTAGAAGTTCGTGGGGACGTACAAGAGTCGCTGCCAGAGTCAACAAGCGACAGTGCGGTGCAACCGTCATCGTCTGGGCAGGCAGGAGAAAATGACCGGGTATACTACTTGGTTCACCCGTCGGTGGATACGGAAGGAGGAGAGTCTTCGCTTGTATAAGATCTTTTGGCTGTCGTGCTTGTTGTAATTTTAGCGCCGTGTAACCTTGTTCTGATCAGTTCCCGCGGTTGACCACACCGATGGTGTAGACGTTGAGCATGGCGACAAACGACCGTCAAGATCCATCGACGATACCAGTATTGTTACTGGACGGTAGCGCACAATACACATCCGTTTCAACAGATACCACAGCCAAGGACCTCATCGAAACCCTAATACAACTAGATGAGGTCAAGCGGACGGTGCTCGACGTCGCACCCACCGACTGGGCCCTTCAACACGTGCGGAGAGGGAAACCGGGTCACTTGTGGGATGAAGCAGCACTGGCTGCTCTCAGCGACGGTGAGCACTTGGTTGATGAGTGATAGTGTAGTTGTTGTTCACGGGTTCAGTGCAGACATCCTAGAACGGACATCCCTCATTGCCCCACTCTTGATTCAGCCCTCAGAGTCACATACACCAGTGCTTCGGCTTGTCGCTCGCCATCCTCTCTATTCGCTATCGCTCGCCTTTCTGCGCATACCTGAGATCGACGATGGGTTCCGGTGGACGGTGTTCTTTGGCAAAGACGCGACTGCAGACGATATCGTTCGCGGTATTGTGGTGGAATTCGGGCTGCTTAGGGTGCTCCCCACTGCTCTTGGTGGCGGACGGATCGAGTACGCGCTCGAGGTGCTGTCTGGGAACCAAGGTGTGTGTCCACGACCGGTTCACACGGATGATAATGTTCAACGTTCAACCTTCATCAACAAGCGACACTGTTGTCGGGATCTGCCGGCATCGTCGAGACACTCCATTCCTGCGTGCACCCACCTGCTGTCCGATTTTGCATCCCGGACGCATGGTTCCGCCGTACTCCGTCCGTTCGCTCGCGCACGAGCAGTGCTGCAGACGAGGAGGAAGAAAAGGAAGGAGGAACGGCAAAGCAGAGCAAGTCGAGCGCAGGGTCGTCGACGGCGTTCCAGACGGCTCCCATGCCAGGATCGCCCGAGCAGCGTGGGTCTGTCGCGCAGAGTCGGCTCACGAACTTATTGGCGGGGTGGTCACAGCCCGCGCCTGCGTTCGCGACGACGTCGGCGGTCGTTGCCACCTCGACGGGTAATCGAAAGAGCGTCAGCGAGCCGTTATTAGTGCAACGGCCCACGGGTGGAGTCGGTATCGCGACGGGGGAAAGTGACGATGTTGACGAGGATGAGTTTGAGTGCTGTATGGTGGGCGTTCTCTTTCGTCCATGTCGAACAGAATGTTCAGAATGTATTTTTAGGACTTGCTCAGCGTCAAGGGCGAGGCGAGGGTGAACATGCAGGCCATGTCACCAGAGAAGAAGCGACAGATTGTCGAGCAGGTGCGAGGAAACTTTGACAAGGCTACGCCAGCTGGTGTCTCCGCTTCTCCGGCTTCCTCTGGACCGGCTAGCGCGAATCCGTTGCTTCCACGGCTCGTTCCACAGCTGACCGGCGATTCGAGCCTTTTCAAACGAATCTCGACGTTTCCAACGTGGGGGATCTCCACCTCTCCTCCACCCCCGCCAAACACTAAGGGTCGCTCAAGTGGTGAATCCACGACTGGCCGTAGACCTTCTGTCACTTCCGAGGAAGATGTACAATCCCTGCAACCGCAGGTCACAGGAAGCATGTTTAGTAACTTGTGGGCTGCTTTGGGAGGTGAGGCGACCACGGACAACGAACATGCGACGTCTGCACGTGCCTATGTAGACGGCATTCGCAGGTCGCGAAATGCGGACGCGAGGCTTGTCAAACATCTTATCTCGATGCGCGTTCACTTGTCCACTGCCAAGTTGCCTTGGATCGAAACGTTTATAGCGGAAGAGGGCATCATTGTGGTTAGCGGTCTACTTTCTTCATTGGTTGGTAAAGGCGGGAAGAGGAAAGCCCTGACTGAAAACGAGAGTACCACGCTGTTAGAGGTAATCAGGTCGTTGAGGGTACTTTTGAATACAGAGGTGCGTCATCCGCATGCACTCGACTACATCGCGGAGAGTTGAACGTGTCTCGATAGCCCGGTTTCGACGCTGTCCTTTTATCTCCAACGATCGTCACCCATATTGCATGCTCTCTTCACGGGACATCTCACAAGATCAGGACGCTTTCTGCGGAGCTTCTCGCAGCGATATGCATGGTTTCGTTCGACGAAGGCCATCGTGCTGTCTTAGCTGCTCTATCAGAATATCGGATTGCATACAACGAGCTCTTTCGATTCCAGACGCTGGTATCTGCCCTCAAGCTCCCTGACATTGTCGACTCTACCGCGTCCGACGTGTCATATTCCATGGAAGAGGAGGGGATATGGGAAGTCCGGACGGCGTTCATGGCGCTCATCAATGCCTTGACGAACTGTCCTCACACGCTAGAGGAACGAATTGTACTGCGAGACGAGTTCAGCCGACGAGGACTTGGCGAAGTGATCGCGGTACGTGCTTGATATCCCTCCATGTCCTTAGTAGATGGTGTCACAACATTCCCTTTTTAACTAGGCGCTCCGATATGTTAAGCCGCCAGATTCGTTGCTGAAACAACTGGACATGTACATGGAGGAGAAATACGAGGACGAAGAAGACTTTCGTGAACGCGCACGGAGGGCGGTGCGGGATAGTCGTATGCGGTCCTTGGAGGCAGCAGAGCCAAGCGTAGTTTTCGACGAGATTATGCACGCTGCAAAGCTACTCGATGCGGGAGATGCGGTAGAGAGCATCCTTGGTAAACTCCATGTCATTTTTCAAGGTGCTTCCGATTCGTTAGTATCAATCCACGTGCTTCTGTTGGTTTGGGCTCTGATGATGTGCTTAGGTCGTTCAAAAGTGGGGCGCTCTCTGTCGTGGACGAGTTCGTCGGGGGTGTTGCTACAGTGGAGAACTCGTAAGTTTCTTTTTGTACAAAGATAAATAAAGTGACTAAGGACATATCCAGGGAGCAAGCATGGACCGACCTCCTGCAGACTTTGGTCGCGTCGGTGGAGCGACTCTCAGGGCAGAGTCTTCCTATCGGAAATATAAAGCGCTCGGAAGGCGAGGTCCTGGCATTGCGCAAACAATTGGAGGAGGTTCGTCTTGTGAATGACTCTCCATCGCATTCTTCGTCTACACGGTCGTCGCCCCTGAAGCCGAGAACTAACCCTGGTGCAAAACCCGGAAACGAGGCACGTCGATCTGCACGTGCTCATGTGTAGTAACGACAATTTCTGCAGATGATTAGTGGGTTACTGCAAAGGCTGACACAGAAGGAGAGGGAAGTCTCCCAACTCAGGGGTGAGCTCGATCGACTCAAGATACAGATTTCAGGCGAAGCGTACGAATCCGTAAGCCATTTTTAGTCGTTTTGAATCAGAGCCCGATCGCCATATCTGATTCTAGGATGACCGGGCAAGAAGGGAACGTGACAAGGCCAGGTTGAACATACTGAGCCACGAAGTTACTACGCTTAAGGAAAGGGTAGGTGAACGTTAGACTTCATCGTTTTGTATCTCGTGCTCAGGTATGTCAAAACTAGGTTGGTGAGATGGATAATGCGATCTCCAACAAAGACAAGGAGATTGCACATGTCAAGCGAGCGTTAGAGTCGGTGTATGTGTGCTTACACACCCCGGAAGACGAGAAGATAGAGGATATCGATGTCCAATCGATCGTCAGTCGAATGCTCGACAAGCTGTCTGAGAGGAAGCAGGAAACTGTTACACTGAAAGCAGAAGTTGAGGTTCTCAAACAGTCCTTGGTTGCGCGGTCCAATGAGCAGACGTATAAGGCTAATAACCCGCCTCCGCCACCTCCGCCGGTGCCAGCGGACCGTAGGCAAAGTACGACGTCCAAGGGTGACACGATTCAATCGCCTCCGACACTGGAAGCGGTAGAGTCTGCTATGCAGGTGTCACCACCGCCTCTTCCCCCCCCCCCCCCCCCGCCCCCCCCCCCCCCCCCGTTCCAACGCGGCGCCGCCTTCCCCCCCCCCC